>OZ022261.1:38097173-38372520 GCA_963978905.1 Trichostrongylus colubriformis | reverse complement strand
GATGTGACTGCCTACCGCTCTGATCCATTACTACACCCCATCACATGTCCTTGCTTCGCGTTGGAGATCATCCAGCAAACGACCATTCGGTCAATGCGCGCAGAACAAAAACAGAGATTTCACGTTCTTGAGGGGTTGGCAAAAACTAGGGAACTCTTTGCATTCCGATTAACGTGAGCACTAAGCCACAGAATTACCTAAAGGAATCGTGCACAGAAAAATGAGTTTTTCTGTTGCTCATATGTTTATTTGTGTTATATTCGCTTAATGAACGCTGCATATAAAGTTTTGTTCGAATAAGAGAGGATCCGGCTAAGATACAACTCCTTAAAATGCTGGCCGAGGAGGCGGAGCCTCAGAGCGAGGGTGCGAGGCCTGAGAGGCGGTGTGTTTGCTCCCCGCGGACGCTGAAGTTCCTGCGTGCAATTTCGATCTTCGAAGCCTTTTGTATTAGCGTCTGACGTAACTGTATGTATCTTTTTATTCAAGACTGAATAAATTCGCCCATAAACTTCCCTTAATTTATTTGATTGGAGCCAAAGAGGGGCTGTGTAATTCAGAAAATTGAACACTTTCCTAAAATCCGACAAAGTTTTTCTTCTTGCGAACTCGTTCTCGGTGCTTCCCGTAAGCATTTATTGTACAGCCCTACAGGACTGAGTCGAGAACATTTTTAGAAAGCCGAACGGTTTCAAATATACCAACCAAGTTCTTCCACTCTCTCCGCCCTTGAGGTGTCTTCCGCACGTTTGTCCAATCCAATGGTGAGATCTTCCAAGGATGCGCTAACACCATTGCGATCTGTATGCATTCGAGCAGCTTGCATGAGTGATGCCGTATCTGTAAAAAAGTGAGCTAAACTACACACTCCAATAACTGTTCTCCAATATTACCCACTTGTTGTATGAAATTTTGCTGTTGTCATCGATTATGAACATCAATACAGCACTATCAATTTTCGTGCAGCAAGGATTTAGCGGTTCCAAGTTTGCGAGCAGCACAGCACACTTTTCGTGCGATTGCATGTGTCGTCTTGTGCTCTTTCGCCTGAGTGTGTTGAGCGCGCTATTTTTCCTCTGCAAAGCATAGCCCATGAATGGTACCAGACCAGCGCTATACAGGATAACTAAAGCATGCTCAAGTGAGAGTGCGCACGACGGCATATGCGTTCGCACCATTTCGCGCGGTATGCAATAACTGCAGCCCATAGCAGAAATTGCCACACAATTGAAAATTGAGACAAAAGCCAATATATCTGCTGACATCCCTCTAATTCGTGAGCAACTCATTCTAGTTTTTTCCCGAGCCGTACCCTGTACAAAGTGTCGAATACGAAGCGTTCAGCGACCTATTGTATTTTGAGCCAACTGCTTAGGCTGCGTTCATACTTTGCTGTGCCAGCTGCAATGCGTGGCTGTGTCTCTTCGCGTCTCCGCCTGTGCCACCCGGTCTCGTTGCCCGCGTCGCCTTTGCACCATCCCCATGCCACTCTGCCTCGCTTCCTGTGAACGCAGCCACTCCCTGTCGGCGCAAAGTGTGAATGCAGCCATACTATGATGTGGCTTCATACACATTAGGATTTAATTGTGTTGTAATCAATAACATTCTTCTGATTGCAAGGTCGATGCAGCACTAAAATGTGATGATCTGCTGAATAATAAAAATTGGTCTACCTGCTCCGGGTTCTTCTTGATATGGGCTTAATGACCTTTCCGACCGACTCGATGATTCCTGTTGGGCAGCTAGGGTCAGAGGTTGCAGTCTCGGCGATTTCTGGTTCACCTAAGAAAGTCTATGAAAATTTCGACTGGACAAACTGACAAGATCTATTCTGAAGGAAACGAGAATTTTTTCATGAGCAACAGGTAGATGCTCCAGAAGATTTTCATCAAGAACAAGTTTTTATCAGAATATCTACTTGCTGACGTGAAGAGCTTTGAATGCTCAACCTCTGATCAAAAAGTATTCTCTTGAGTAACTAACCGTAACGTAGGTGAGCAAGGCGTACCTATCATATCGGAACAAACCATACCTTTACGGGCCCACATAAAACATCTTCGAGAGCCTACATAATAATCGCGAAACCTACGAAAAACACATAATCGAACAGCCAGTAAGTTTAGGGGTGACATACGAAAATCGCTTGCAGTATGAAATTGTACATGGCAACGCCATCCCTATATGCCATCGCGCTGAGCGTCGCAGTTTTTATACTCAACGTTCCTTATCCATCAGTTGAATACCGCTAACCAAAAATGGCAACCCTGATAGCCATCTTCCTCGATTCTTGGGCTCAGTAGCGTCATCTCTGGATCGCGTGTGAAGTAAAGAAGGGCTGTGCAAGTGAGAAAGAACTTCACAATCTTGCTTCCTTATCACATCTCCATCAAATAAAAAAACTTCACACATTTGAAGAATCTTTCGGTTTTTATTGCGAATCGCACACAAGCAGGGAGACTCGAATATGCACTTGAAGGTTGCTGAAGCTTTTGAGTCACAACTACAGAAGGAAACCGCTCCCTTTGCAGGGATGCCATTATTGCAAATTTGACGACGTAAATTTAAAAAGTTGTGATGTCTGTTTTAACATTGGAAAAGAAGGGAATGAAAGAAAATTGGAAGTGGCGAAGTGGGGATATGGTGAGAAGGGAGCTGTTTCTCTGTTCTGCACCCTGTAGAGTAAACAGTCTAGGTAACGTAAGGGAGCGTTCTATCGCCATTTGCAAGGTCCCACAAGTTCTCCTCGAAGAGTAGCATTCAATTCGCAAAGATATCTCGTATATAACATATAACTTCGCATCAATCGACTAATTTTCAGAGAGCAGCTTCCACCAACGACTTCCAAGAACAGAGAGGCGAAAGTTGTGAGCTGCATCAAGCTGCCAAGCTGATGTTCCATTTAAGGCCACTCCCATACTTCGCGGCACCGCAGTCGATGGCAGCAGTCGACGCCGGCACCGGCGGTAGAATCGTGTGCTCGCTGCCGACCACGGCAGCACTCTGGCGACGCGCTTAATCATACCACAGTATGATGACCGTGGCGAGAGCCGGCGCAAATCCGTGGAGAGATTTGAGTCCTGGCAGTATTGAATAATGGCATATGCCAAACTACAAGATTCGCGCACGCTTTCGGCAAGATTTGTGCAGGTGCTCATCACTATTATCATATTGTAGTTTGATTAGTAAGGTTTCGGTCGTGTGTTATAAATAAAGCACGTCGACAGAGTGCCGCCGGCGTCTCTTGCCGAAGTCGACGTCGGTGATGCAAAGTATGAACGCGGCCTGGAGGCACAATTCACTTAATCTTCGTCGGTCATCGTGCTCCGTAAAGTTTTTGAGGATGTGGAAGAACCCATGTATGAACCGCGGGGACAGAACCTTACCAACCTCCGCCTTGAACGAGATTACAGCACAGAAGCAGGCGCATGCCCGATGGTCTACGTGATCTGATCACCCGAAATTAAGGACTGCCATCTTTCCCATTTTATAATGTTACCTTACGTGCTAGTTAGTTGCAACCGCAGCTCTGCTGGTCAAATCGATGGCAGGTGTCGACCATCCTGAAAGGGCAGGCGCCATCTTGCACGAGTTCTGTACGTCCTTAATACTCATCCTAACGCTTCAGTAAACGTGCAACCTTTTATGTTGAGAGAGAGATGTCTGCTCACGGATGGAACCGAAGTAGTTAACTTATCGCGAACTCTGCCTTGGAATAATATCCTAAAAGAAGTTCCTGATCACTTCACAGAAACGGGGACCTCTGTAGAAACGCAGTCCCCTTTTCTGCAGTAGCTCTACAAACCTTTCGAAGTGTAGGCTATACACAAAAGAAAACTAACAGATGCAGAGGTCAAATTTGGTTAAGCTCATTGCTATTTTGAAATGTAGAGAACAAATGACTGAGGAACACATCTAACAGTCTCTCAGGACTGACGATACAGGATGCTCCGAGTAATCACGTAGATTGTGCTGCTCTTAGTGACATACTTCCATGTCAAGAGATCTACATATTCCCGAGCTTTGGACCCGGCCTATTCGTGGCCAGAAGTTCTCCAGTGAAATTAGCATGTATTCGAGTGCAACATATCGCTTACAAAATGAAGTAGTGTCAAGATTATTTGAGGCTTTCTTATTAGGCTTTGAATTCACGTCCGACTTGAATCAATCTTGATACAGTAACCAATAAAAATTGAACAAACCTCTTGCATGTATTTTCTAATGTCCTCGTCGGTTTCTCTCGTAAACGGATTCGATGGATACAACTGCCGATATACCTTGATATGAAGTGTTTATAAATCAGTAATCAAACAACAGAGAAGATTTTATTAGAAAAATTTCAAAACTTCACTGCAATAGTTCCCACTACAATGGGTGTTTTTATATGTACATATAGCAGGAAATGTAAGCTTCCAAGACATGAGTTACATGACATTTCGAGCTGATCATTTTCAAGCATTTCAAATTCGAATTCGGCATAGCATGGTACCATGCCGAGATCCGAATTCGAGTTCGTGGACTCACACCACGCTCATCATGCATAGTTTGGTACTGTGCCAAAATCCAAATTCGAATTCGTGGTTCTCACTACGATCATATTCTGTAATGTGATAGGGTCGAGCATTTTGCAAACGGAGCGCGTCACCAGAGTGCCGCCGTGGTCGGCGGCGGGCACATGATTTTGACACCGTCGCTGCCGGTGCCGGCGTGAAATTGCCGACTTCGCCATCGGTGCCGACGTCGGTGCGCAAAGTAGAAATGCGGCCAAACCCTCCTCTATCGCTCCCCTTTGCGTTACTAGCCGGGGTTAAACTGCAGGTAGTGTAGCAAGCTCCATTTACAATCAACAAAAAGGAGGCATCATTTCACTCCTGCACTGCGTTGCTACTTTATTATTAAGTAGTAGAAACAGTATGTTCCACTTGGCTATCCAAGCCTACTTCCTCTATCAAGGTTTACCAGTTGTTTTCAACTTTAGTCACAACCAAAACGCAGCGCTCAAGACGAAGAGGGCTATCCTTGAAACCTTTACCATCGAGGAGATTCGGTCGGAACGGCAGGTCGCTGGTAAAGTTCCACTCAGTACCTTTGTCGGCACAACAGAAGCACAGAAATTAATATCGATTTCGAGGTCGCACAAGGGACTGCCTTAAATGTTGATACGAAGTCCACATCTTCTATGATTTCGGCATCGCTCTCCACCCCAGTCACCTTCCCCAGCTCTGTTCTTCGGAAGGGTGAAGAAAATCACGGACCATATGGCTCAATTTTAGGAACAACTTCAGATAAGAACGCTTCGCAGCATTCTGACAAACATACTTGAGCAGTATGATGGTGCTGCCGATCGATGATTCCTTTGCTTGCTGTTCCTATTATTAATGTTTTAGCCGACCGACCATTGCTGTCTTCGAAATCTGCCTGAATGAAAAACAACAACATATAGCTCAAAATCGAAACCTTCAGTAAGCATTCGAAAGTATATTGTCAGGAATGCACTTGCTGTAAGTGAAAAAGGATCAGAATTATGAAAACAAGTGACATTATTGACGTGAGTTCATTACTGAACATGGCGCTGTCACTTTTACTCCTTCTGTCCTAGATGACAAGAACTACGAATGTAGATTCACTACTTCAGAGCCTACATTTCAAACACAAAGATTCTAAGCGAGCTTTTGCTCTTTGTTTCTAAACTTCCATGTGACCACCAATTCAGGAAATACTAATCTCTTTATTTGAAAGCTGAAGTAGTGGGGCCCCAATGACTGACGCTCCACTGTAGAAGGACACGGATCTGGTAGTAAGCATGCTTGGATTCCTAGAAGCCTGTCGAATACTCTTCTTACTGCAGCCTTTAGTAGACACACTCGAGCTTAAGAGCACCTACGGCATCAGGGTCCGTCTCAATCCCCCTGCAGAGGTGTTTCAGTGGTAATGGCACGTTCTGGTTCTTGGAAACCGAGAGTGTTGGAAACCCGAAAAAAAGGATTATTTAAGAGCACCACCAAATATGAATCTCTTCAGGTACTCAGAGTGAACGAACTTTGGCAGGGTTGTGAACGAAGGTGACGAAATCTCGGACTTTGCCGAGTTGCGATGGCTCATCATGTTCACTCGAAAGAAGTTCTCGATCCTGCTCGTGCAGAGGGCTGTCACGGGGTTTAGTGACAGTGTGAGATGGGTTCCTGAATTTGGGGATTAGAATTTGGTTTGCCTGTCTGCATAGTTCTCTATATGCAAATCCAGTTGAGAGGGTCGTGAACTCTATGTGTGCGAATTTCGATGCTAGATTGAAGAGGTTGCCGCTTTCTCATGTACTTTTGTGATACACCGTATCTCCAAGAGAAAGAGGTTATACCGAAAGTAGCGTCGAGGAATTTTTTTTGTCGAAATGGCGAGATCTTCTTGCGATTTTTTGGAGAAATGATTCATCACGTCTGAAATGCCTCCTGTACACATTCTTTGCTCTCAGAGGTTTAACGTGTAAGCGACTAGCGATGGTCTACCCTGCTGTGGGATGCCCCTTCATGAGGATTTCATTCACATTCGTAGTGAATGCAAGCATTTTTTCGGTACGGATAGTGGCTTACCAACACCAGTTTCCATGCTTGCAATCATAGTAAGATATAAAGGAAGCCCATATCGTAGTAAGATACGAGAGAGGTCTAGTTAATTGTTCTTTTCATCGAGTGTATGTCATTTAGCGCGGCCCCTTGCAGCTAAGTTGCCACTGGGTCCCATGGGCCGTTGCTGTCACCCGAACGCCCACCATTCGACGCATATTCTGCGACGGATACCGTCACGTTACCGAACTCTCAGATGTTCGTAGTTGATAATTGCCGTACAAAAGACTTCGTTGAACAGCAACTTCAAATTAGTGACTTTTACAGACCTCATTTTATTACACTGGCGAACTAAGCGTGGATTTTGGCAAATTTTCCCGCTTTCGGCTTTTTTTTCCGTCTCCACTTCATTTTCAACGATGGAAATCACTGCTTGTTTACTCCGGGGTAGTTGTATTACAATCATTTAGGAGTTGTGATACGAGATTCCTCTCAGTGATTTGCAGGGCTTCTTTGATAAGGTCCTTTGTGGTGATTACCTCACACGTAAATTTGCGGGTTTGGTGCGTGGACGAATTGCCCAAAGCAGGATATGCGTCGAATGGTCGGTGTTGGGGTGGCGACTACAGCCCATGTGCCCCACTGGCAAATTAGCTGCAAGGGACCGCGCCAAACGACCGCCTCCCATGTCGGAGTTCTCTTAGTACGTGGTTTTGGTGCTAACAGACCAACGAAAGGGTAATTGGCGTTGACCGGCTTCGTTGTAGGAGGCACCATGCCGAGGCTTCCATCGAGAATGCATGAGGTACACTATTCCCTTGGTCGCCTCGGAATTGTGACCTGTGAACAAGGTATCAAGTATTGTCCTCGCACCACAACGTACTTTCGCAGTCCACAATTCCAAGATGACCAAAGGGACGCGCTCTCGTTGAACCTGTTTTCTTTTATGTTGTCCATACGCTCTCTTCTCTACAATATCGTCTCAAGCGCTCATCGTATGATTTTTATGTCCTGCCTTGTTTCCTTCATGCGGGGTGTCTCTTTTTTTAAACCCTTTAAGATTTGTAAAAGATCAAATTAAATATCAGTTTCGGATTTGAACCCAGCTAATTAGTTTGATCACATCTCGCCTTCAAACTTCGGATACTCAGCCTGAGAAAGTCCATTGATCACTCCCTATCTCTAAGATTACGATCCCCTTTGCCAGAGGATTCCTCGACGGAAACTTGGCCCTGCGTGATCCCTACTATATCGTGCTCAAGGCGGTTGAAATTAGGCGTAAGTTTACTGTATGTACCAACTGTACGCAAACGCATGGCAGCCGGCGTTAGATAATTAATGGGCGCCGGTAATTCCGCTGGATTAAAATACACATTTGTCAGTTGGGTTTATGAGTTATACTGGGACGTTTTATAGTCTGATGAGCGGAATCACATCGAAACTATATTCTTTGGAATTCCTGGTGGCTGGCCATACACTTGCTTCTCTTGCGTCATTCATAATTTTCTTGGTTACTGACTTCTCACCTGTACATCCCAACCAGCCATTTTGGCACTACTTGAGTTAGGGGGGGGGGGGGCACTCGACAAAAGCATATGTTGCGCCCAATTCTGCTTATAGGTACTTTCAAGGTTATCTTATACCTAGATACAGCTAACTAACTGAGAAAACGATTAAATTATTCCTCCACTAGTATATAACGAGAAATTTACTTCAACTAGACTAAACAACCACTTACGCGTATTCGCCTAAGCCTAGGAAAAGGGGATTTTCTTACCCAAGCCTAGGCTAACATAGGATAGAAAAAAGCACGAATTTGCTTTATCAAAATCGTTTCTTTGTAAAATTCGAACCCGATTCGGCTTGCGCTATGACTTCTCTGCGCTCTACCCCTGCGTTGGAGACGCAGAGCACAGTGCGCTGGTCCTCCAGTAGCAGCGCCATTTTCCCTGTTTTTTTCACTTCAGAGCCATAATGTGACATCAGTTCCGAAGGCTTCAGAGATCCTGTTTTGGTTTTGAGAATCCATCTCTCTCTTCTGTGCAAGAGCAAAAATCCGCAGTTACTGCTTGCTCAGAGTCTTAGTGTTCGAGCGTAATATGTGAACACAACAATTAAGTGATCGAAGTGGTTGCCATCATGCCTTTTCCCGGAGTAATCATAAAGTATGAAGGGTGTGTTTTCCGCTCCAGGCATTTTGTTTTCTCTCACTCGCAAATTTGTACGACTAATTAGCTGAATGAACTTAGCTTTATCGTTTCCTTAACCTAAAAAAATCAACCAAGAAGATTCTGTCGCATGCACTGTACAGGGTGGGTCGCTTTCCTTCAGCATTGTAGAAGTCTTCACGAATAATTAGTTCCACGTCTCTTTTGATCCTTTGGTATCCTTTTATGATATGATTTCGTAATGGCTGTTGCCTGAGGAAGGCAGCCTGTCTTGGCTTTAGCAACCTGATCTCACAGAGGCCGAAAAATATTGTTTCGGGATAGTGCTGAAGTTGAAATGCTTCGCTACTGATGCATCAGCTCATTGCTACATGGGACTTGCTGTGGTGGCAAAGAAGCCAAGTTGTAGAATTCTGAGCGAAATCACTGATAGAACTGTGAAGATTTTAAACGTCGTACACCGCTTTCCCATTGCAGAGCCTGCTAGGATGCATATAAATAAACACTGAATGACCTCCTTCGATTGTTGAGATAATTCTTGCTCCGAGACGTACTGTCAGACGGTTTTTGGTTCAGTTCTCTATGGAGTAATCTTCTTCCTACCTTTCCATCATCCAAAGGACTTTTTTAGAAAACGGTTTATGTATTATTTTAATATCTCTGACCGAACGACGAGATGCACCGATTTTTGTGAAACTATTACGTGTGGCTTCACTCATGATTTTTTTTCTGGATCAGAATGGAACACCAGCTACACATGCCTTCAAGTCCAATGCAGACATCAGGAGTAGTTTCTTCGACAACTGTGAACGCTTTACCCACTGCTCCCACTCGAGCAGATATCGATACCCATGCGCCTTATCATGGACATGCGGTGAGCAAAAACGTAGCTCCTCAGCTACAAGAGTCATCTACTCTAGCCGCTCGGCCGGCATCAATATCATTACCATCACATGTAAGTACAAGTGATGTCTATGTTTTTTCGTTGGTCATCCTTTTATAACTGACGTGTGCATAACTCGGCTTTTTGATTCTACCTCACTCTTGTTTTATCAAGGCGCTTGGCCGTTCGGCTCCACAAAGTGAGATGAAACAGTGTTCAAGTCCAAATTTTGCACGGGTAGGTGCTTGTCTTCTTTTCTAGTACAGTAGCGCTCAAAAGTCTTCGACCAATTGCTTTTTTTGCCGTAACCTTTTTCTGCTGAACCAAATTGGGCTCGAACTTTGTGAATATTTGCTACCACTTGAGTACCTTTGAATTCCCTTCGTAGTTTTTTACAATCATTTATTATGAAATCATCGGAAAACGCGGGACAGCTTGGTCAGGAAAAACGCGTTTCTTCTGGAGTACTAATCGACAAACCGTAGAAAACGTTAATATTCCATAGGGAAACCGAGAATTTTGTGGGCAGCAGCACTCGGAACGGGATCGAATCTGTGAGCTCCTCAGTAACTATACGAGACAGATTTTCTAATCTCTCACCAGTTAGGCACATTTTCTTCCCTGTGCCTACTACTTTTCAGTGAACGGCATCTTTCGAGCTCTTCCCACCTGTGTTCTGTCGGATTCAAGTCCAGGGATTAGCTTGCTCACCATAGAAGTGTGACTTCCTTACGCTAAAAGGCTTCCTTCACCATAGTTGACGTGTGTTTTGGACCGATATCTCGCTATAGAATCCATCCAGCAGACATAGTTTTCCTCGCCCATGGTGGTACAGTGCTCATCAAGTCGATATGAACTATCCCTGTCATTGTTCTCTATCTGCGAAATGAGACCCACCCCACACAATGAAAATGCCCCATACTCCCTTAATTATGTTTGACTGTGTTATCCATGTACTTGGGAATGAATTTTTCGTCTAAAGGGCGCCTCACATCAGATACCACCACCTCCGAGCAAGTTGAAGTTGCTTTCATCGGTGAAAAGGACTTTGCCCTAGTCCGCTGGCTGCAGGTGAGATGGCGCCACGCAGTGGCAACTTTGGCTTTTCTATTCTTGGATGTTAGAGACGATTTCTAGAATGGACTTCGTAGGTAGATTCCAGCATTATAAAGCCCTTTCCACACAGTCTGTGACTAATTTCAATGCCATCTCTTCCAGAAAACTCGACGTTGTCCACAACCGTGAAAAGGGGAACGGCTTTCAGCGGCGAATGATCCGTCTGTCTTGCTTGGAAGTAGCAGAGCGAAGTCTTCCCATTTTCTCTGCATTGATATTAGAACTTGCAACCTTGTACCGTTTCAGGATCGACGTATCGTTTGAAAAATGGCACTGACCCAGTTCAGACTCCTTCATTTTCACGACCGCTTCACATACACCTTGGAGGACTTTTGCTCTAGCCATTTCCATAGGCGCACCAGCCATGACACTTACCCGAATAAAGCGTCAGAGATAGGTTTAGGTGGAAAAAGGTAATATAGAAAGCTGGGAAGCTTGAAAAAACTGGTATCATAATTTACCGTTCGTAGCACAGCAACATATCTCATATACAGTACCTCAGGTGCAACATACTGAAATCTGGCTTGGATTGGATTAGTAGAAAAAGTTACAACTGAAAAAGCGTTCGGCCAAAGACTTTTGAGCGCTTCTGTATTTTAATGAGCTTTAATCTACTTTAGTCTCAAGCACTATCGCACAGTGTGATGTCTAACCCACTAATATCTCCAAGTCGCTTTCTAAGTGGGTCGCATGGGTTTTATCAGCTTCAGGCTGCTCGTGAGTTCTTTTTTTCTTTATACTGTTGTTTTCCGAGGTTTTATTTGATAGCCTCTATGCTATTATCAATTGAACAATGTTTTTGTGCATCGTTCATTTAAGCAAGGGATCCCGAGTAGGCTCAAGCGTGGCATCGAGAAAACTTTTATCCATGTTTCATTTTGCCTGAAGTGAACAGTATACTTGTCTTTTCGGAACTGTAACGCACTTGGTTAGAGCTTTTTCATGAGAATAGCCTAACCTTCGTGGATCCTTCTTTTTGCTGTCATAACTGAAGTTTACAAAGAAATCGTCTTTACACACCAACTCGATTCAGTTATCAGTAAATGCTCAGAAAACTTTAACAATACCAAGTTCACCAAAAAATTCTCAAGTACAGGTACAACCGGACTGCTATCTTTCACTTTCCCAGCAGATCATTCATAGGCTTGATGCTCAGTAAATTGAATCTTTACGGGATGGCTTATAATGAGTAAAACGTGGTAAAACGGTAAAGAAGCTGACAAATTGGAAGGGTATCCGAAAAGTACCATGAAAATAAATACCTGCGGGCACGCACCGCGTATCACCGATGACCGAATACCCGAAATCACGGATGCGCGGATCCGCTGGTCTGTCGAAAATCTTAAAAGTTAGGTATATACGCATCCTCACTGATTCTACTTCCTCTATCGTAATAGGTGACTGTTGAACAAATTATATGCGCAGATCCATCAGGTTGCTGTTCTACCCTGCGAATGACTTTCAGTCTGCCGGCTGTTCGCCTAAACTGGGTACCTTCCGAGCCAACGATTCTGCGGCTGTGCGATGCTCTTCGCAAAGTTGCAAGCGTCGATGTATGAATTGCGCTATGCGTTTGCCACTAGATTGTCGTTCATTTGCTTCTTTATACGTAGGTCACTATTTATATTTCGGGAATAGGCAATACTGTTATCATGGGAGTAAATCTGATGATTCCATCGTAAAGTTCGCCTCTTTTTAACTATATACCCCATCATTCAATTTGCCGTACGGCGCTTTTTGTTTATTTTACATTCATCTGAAAAATTTTGTTTTTTTTTCAGGAAATGAAAATGAAATTTTCAAAAAATTTTAAAAAATTTGGCAATGAAGCTCCATTAAAGACCACAGTGTATTGTTGGCTTGGGGAACTCAGTCGTTGTCGTAGTCCGCTGTCCGACGAGATTCATGGAGGATGTCCGAAATTAGCACTTGTTTAAGAAAACATCGATGCTGTGTGCAATATGGTTAAGCAAGATCGCCAATTCACCCATCCTAAGATTGAGGCATCCCTAAACATTATTTCCACCAACAAACATTCAATTTTACTTGGACACATGGATTTGCAAGAAAAAAATTTCCGTTGGAACCCACATAATTCGACAAACTCACCAAGAAAGGCTTGTGTCCACAATATTTTCAAAAAGTTATAAAATAAACAAATAGTGCCGTGCGGCAATTTGAGTGATGGGGTATATGGTTAAAAAAGGAGAACTTCACGATGGAATCATCAGATTGACTCCCATAATAACAGTATTGCCTATTCCCGAAATATAAATAGTGACCCGCGTATCGACAATATCAAAAATTTATAAAATAAACAAATAGCGCCGTGCGACAAATTGGATGATGGGGTCTATGGTTAAAAGAGGCGAACTTTACGATGGAATCATCAGATTTACTCCCATGATAACAGTATTGCCTATTCCCGAAATATAAATAGTGACCCACGTAGATACCTGCAAGTTTTGATGAGTATAATTTGACATTGAATATACCTCTTCCCAATCATTGTCTTTGCAATTTGATTTATGTGAAGTCATATCCAGTGACTCAAGGGGTTCCACCGCATGAAACACATGTGGACACTTATAATGTACTCCAATGTATTCGTTGTTATGTGTACACATCTGTTAGCGCAGAACCTTTGGCCCCATATCTTTTACTGTTATTACCATTCATATAACACTTATGTAGTGATTAGTTTCCATTATTTTCGAACTGCCGTGAACTAACGTACATGCGATTTCAGCAATGTTCAATGTTATCGCTGGCTCTCCCGGTTCTCCAGCGCAACATTTACAGCATGTGATGTCAACTCCTCCTCGTCCAAGTATTTTACGTAAGAGAGGAGACGCCTTGGGCACACCAGGAGCTACTGCAAAAAGGCGTTTGCCTTTCATGCATGAGGCGTCGGGTTCGCCCAGTAATTCAGCGCAGTTGGCTACACATTGTAACCCAGGACCTCCATCGCAGACAGTGCTGCTGTGAGCGCTTTAATTCATCAACATTTGTCGCAAAATTCATGTTTGCTTGTGCCGATTGTCTCATTCGGTGTTTTTCAGGAACGCGGAGGTGAGCAAAAGAACTGAGAAGTTACTGCTGTGAATTGTAGTACTACGCGAATTCTTTCTGTTGATTCGCTGTCTAGGTCACATATTTTGTGCTTTAAGCTTTACTGATTTTGATTTTGTAATCATTCCAGTGTAATAACGGGAATACAGAAGAAAGTCCGCGAAAGAGAATGAGAAAGCAGCAATTCGAAACGGACACTATTCCAGATCAGATTAAGGTAGTTTATGCCATAACTTTTCCCTTCGATACGTATGCTCGGGACACTTTTCGAATTCTGAGGTTCATATTAACGGGGTGTTATAGTTGCTATTCTTCGACCTCTACTTCAGATTCGTTTCATTCTGTCGTTTCGTCCTACAGATGCATACCTGCACCATGCCCTGGTTTTTCTCTTTTACTCCCACTTTTATTTTTCTCTTCTCTTCTTTTTTCCTTCAAGTGGCTATGTTATTCCTCCAATCTTGTGTCTTTTTCTATCTCTTTTGCTATGTTTTGATCTTTTTTTTGTATAATATATGTAAATAATATAATACATGTATGTATTCCGAAAGTTCTGAGCACAGAATTCCTTCGAGATATCGTTTTACCTTCTTATAACAGTAGCCTCAACCAAGATGGTTGTCTCGAATGTTGATGTGTTTCTACCTTTCGAGGGGACTTCGATGGTGGATCATACAAATCGAGATGCAGCGAGTTTCAGAAAAGCTTCCGCCTTATGTATTTGATCCATAATCACTAAAACAAGTTTGCGTGCTATTTTCGGTAGCATTAAGTGAATTTTTTAAATGCTATGAGAATATTTTCATACCCCTTCGCCTGAGTGAGTGAAAATTTATTTCTATGCAGCAGAATGAAAAGCGACAGGCGTGTGGAACGTGGTGACGGTTGAGATAGAAAATATCAGTTATATCCACGACATGTTCGAAAACGGCTAGAAACAAGGCGTACAGCTACAGTATATGCCTTCTGATCGTATTGCGCTGCAGCTGGCGTAGTAGAAGTTGGCCGCGTAGTACATACATTTTATATGCTGCGCTCCATCCATAATTTGTGACCTCATCATGATTTATCCACTTTCTTGTTTACTTCTTATCTTCATAACACTCATCACGGTTTACAAGCTCTTTCGTTATCGTTTGCTCTTTTTAACGCTATTTTGTTCCGATGACATGAATGAGACGTCGCGTATCTAACGATAGTCTTACGCATGCGCAAACTGCGCGCCATCTTATTGAGATGATCTCAACCTATCGTAGCTTGACTGATTTTCGATAAGCATGTGGGACAAGTGAAAATATGTAGCTCGGCTTTCAGATGGCTATTGATGTCGTGCAACCAGTTGCTGTTAATTCTGAAATGTGGACATTTAGCGACCATTCGAGACTGATGTGAGTCAATTCTGTTGAACTCGTTGTATTATTCCGATTGGATCTTTTACAATGTGCAGTTTGATTGATGTTGTGCCAAAGGTGTATAACTGCGGTATTATATAAAACCAAATTAGCTCAAACGTGCATTTGCACTTCTGTGGCGACTACCGTAAACGCCTAGATATACCGAGAGCTGGAGCTTAGCCCTCGGCATCGTTTTCACTTCAATCTTCATAATGTTTTGTTGCGTGAACCCAATCTATCAACGTTATAAAAGCGTTGCTTTAGATATTGTGTAGCATACATTGTCTTCATGGTAGAATAAGCAGACGACCAGCGAAAGTCATGTAACTTTTTCATAGAAAGTAGTTCATTAAAACGGTACGTGGCACTTGGCGGTCGTCTGCCTAGTCGACCATGAAGACTAGGTTTTCTAGTGTCTTGATAATGGATCTGACCTTGAAGGAATCTTACACGAGAAGGTGCTTCTCTGTTACCACATATATTCATTGGCATTCGCCTAGTAAAGGGCGCATGCAAAGCTTCACGCGAAAAATGAGATTCCGCTTAAGACACAGCTCCTCAAAGTGGTGGACAAAGGGGTGGGGTGTCAGAGTAAATGCCCGCCCCTTTGCGCTCCGCGGTCGTATACGAATAATAGGAACAAAAAAAACAGAAAGAAAGTTACCTTACGGTCTCACTCTTCTTCTCCACTGCGGCGAACGACGGCGCGGGCATACTCTGAGACCCCTCCACCTCCTTAAAGACACCGTTAGGGGCAATTTTGGTAAATTGGGGGATTACGAAAGTAGAGGTGCTCAGTAATATAACAGTAGAAAAAGAACGACATAAAACGCGAAAAAACCAAGAAATTGGAACCCGAAATTCCCCCTTCTCGCTCGCGTCCTCTGCGTCTCTGGTCGGAGTGGACTGAAGACAGGCCAGAGTCTCAGCCAGCCGGCCGCGATTGTTGTCCCGCCCTTCCACGTCGACTCCCCCGGCCGCATAACGGCATAACGGCATGACGAGCTGCGGGGCCGCCATAAGGCCCCAAGTCGCTTTTTTTTATGCGATTTTCACCACATGTGACCCCTTCTGAAGTAGTAGGTTCGTTTCAGAGAACATGTACTTCCAGAACTCAGTTTTTCCCTACCCCTAATGGTGCCTTTAACCCATTCGCGCCCATGTCAGCCACCGGTGGCTGACAGACGTTTCATGGACCTCCTGCTAACACCCTCTGACATTCAAGAAAGGTTTTTGGGTCAAACAACTGCCTGCACCCTCCTGCTCTTATGCAAGCCATGGGCTGGAGGAAGGGGGGCACTATTCCACTATCACTACCCCAGATACCGCGAGTGGGGTCAAAAAATAATTTTCGCTGAAACTTCGCCCAGGGGGGTTATTTGGGGTGCTGATCACGAATATGACATCCTTTTTTGGCGTTTGCGCCAATTTGGTGCAATTGCACTATGTTGGTGCAATAAGTCGTTTCCACCAAATTCGCTGAAACTTTGCCCATGGGGGTTATTTGGGGTGCTGATCACGAGTACGACATCCGTTTCTGGCGCTAGTGTCGTTTATTTCCATTACAGTGCTGATATGGTAGGAACACCACACTGTTCCCGCAAGTTTTGCCTAAGCCTTGAGAAGGAAGGGAACATTCCCTTCCCCTTTAAGGCTTAGGCGAAAATATACACTTGTGTGTGCAATGATGACTGTACGATAGTATAAATGAAAGACGACAGCGGAAAGATGACGCTCTCCAGCTATTAAGCAGTGTAGCAAAAATGAACATGACTGGCGCAGCCTTGAAAGGCGCTGAAAACGGGGCCCGCGCTTAAAACCGATGTCATGTTCGTGATCAGCACCTCAAATAACCCCTCCGAGCAAAGTTTCAGCGAAAATCATTTTTTTGACCCAACTTGCGGTGTCTGGGATAGTGATAGTGGAATAGTGCCGGAAGGGGGCCTGTACCCTTATAAAGACCCCCAAAAAGCAAAAAGAAAATAGTTTGCACTGAAACTTTGTCCAGGGGGGTTATTTGGGGTGCTGATTGCGAATATGACATCCGTTTTTGTCGTTTCTGCCAAATTGATGCAATTGCACCATGTTGGTGCAACTACTAGTTTTTACCAAATTCGCTGAAACTTTGTCCAGAGTGGTTATTTGAGAAAACGGATGTCATATTCGTGATCAGCACCCCAAATAACCCCCCTAAGCAAAGTTCCAGTGCAAACTAGCAAAAAATAACAAAAAAAATAACCATGACATACAAAGAAAATAAAAAAAAGTGGCCCGTGGGACCATGTCAGCCACATGTGGCTGACAGCAAGGCCCCGCCCGAAACCGGCGCGGTCGCGAATGGGTTAAAGACACCGGAAGGGGGTAAATTTGGCTTACGGTAGAACAGAAGTAGTTCGGGCAATTTTAAGGGGCCGCCATTGCACAAACTCGCCAATTTGACGTCATGACATAGTGCCAAGAAAAGATGTTTCCATTATGAAGTTGTTTTTCCCTTTTACTTTTTCCTTTGTTCTTCACCATATTGTTCTAGATGTACTTACATGAATGCCAATGTAGTTGGAAATGGCCACTCCACTGCGCTGGGAGTCAGGTGCTACAACTAACGTTGGCTCGCCGCCCGTCTCCTGCAACGGAAAACTCGGAAAGTCACTGTGTTGTTGCGAATGGGATGCGAATACTCACCGTAGCGTCGCGCTTTCGAATTCGGGTTTTCTCACCGATTATCGCTTCTAACCTTCAGTGTTCGTTACAGAATGGTCATTTCTTTGCATCTTCCTCTTGTTTCGGACCCCTTCCGGTTCTTTTAAAGGCAGCGGTAGGAGTATTTCGGCTGCTTCATACCTTTCGATCTTTGATACTGACCGGTGGACGTGTTCACCGCGAAAGCTCACACGTCAAGCACCACTTCATTTCGATCAGTACGGCTTCAATACGATACGATAAGTATCATTCTGCCTATCATGCTCATTACTCTACACCTCAATCATTCCTCGGCAAAGTCGACCTTAGCAGGCGCCTGACATGATAAAGGCAACTTGGCCTGATATGCCGCCTCCGCCACAGCGCAAAGGGCGCCTCCGCGGGGATTTTACCATATATAGGCCTCTCGTCCCGTTAGGGAATGACTCCTTCTGGGATTCCTTATCACCCACATTACACCTATCGCCGATTTCAAGCAGCTTTATCATACCACGATTCTCATCTTTTCGCGTGAGACTTTTCATGCGGCCCTTATTACGCAAATACACCATAAATATTTGGTTATGAATATTTGGTTAACAGGGAAACTCATTTTTCCGTGCACGATTCCTTTACCTTATTCTTGGCGTTCTTCAAAAAAGACACACTGAAATATGGGATCGGAGAGATCTTCAGACTTCAACCAAAACATCGGCACCCGCTATATGTGTCTTTAAGATTTGGGACCCGCACTAGGCTGAGGTTCCCTCGTTGCTGTTGAAGTTGGGAGGGGCATTCATTGTTGCGCTATTATCCCCACTCGGTACCGTTCTACAATCATCATTTTGTGCACTCATGTGCATACATATTTTCACCCTGTACTTTGCCTGAGGAGTTAAGGCTTTCCTCAAACTAAGGCTTAGGTTGAGAAAGCTCTAACTCCTGCAAGCGTTGTCTTGGGCTTTTTCACTATACCTCGGTAGAAAATGGATGTGTGTGAATTTGTTTTCATCTTTTTGAGAAATTTTGTTCAACATACATGTCAACATATCGAATATAAGTTGACATCCTACTTTGCTTCTGCATTTTCCCGTAAACCAATTCTCCGCCACTTGAAACGGTCCATTGGAACGGTGCGTAGCTTTCAGCAGTCGTCCGCTTAAATGTTCATGAGACAATGTAATGTTCACTACAGCATACACACTAGTGCAGCGATTTTAGTACGTTGATGCAATGAATTCGTACAAAAAACAACTTTAGTGCAGGTTGAAGTGAGTTTGATTTGAAAGTCGCGCTCCAGAGTCGATTTGTATAGGCGCTCTGTCACGGTAATTGTGAAAGGTACACAAATGGAAACTAGTGTGATATCCGTGCTCAGGAGGCCTACTTGGCCCTAGAAGAAGGATACCATCGAAATGAGATTTAGACCCAACTTCGAAGCAGTGGGGTGGGCATGCGGCACAGTGCACGAAGCAACAGCGTTCAATGAAAAAAATAGCACATATTCCCTGAAATCAGCTAGTGCTTTTTCGTTGAGTGTTCTGTGCTATGGTAATAGTGTGAGTCGCACAATTTTTCTAACGTTGTCCAAATCTCGATTAGGTTAGAAACTTGTTCCCTAGGGTTCGACCCCATGAGCATGAATATCATACGCACTCTGCGGGAAAACGCCTAGTTTCTCGTGTTATTAGCGCTGGCAAGTCCAAACAGATCACTCGTGATATACACGAAAAAGCGAAAATAGGGGTACCCTGGCAGGCTGAAAATGAATTTTGCACGCAGTTCACATGTGCGGCCATACGTGAGCACAAAAGGATGAGAACTGGAGAAATGCAACAAATTATCCTCAGTGGAGATCGAAACACCATCCATTTTCTGGCACTCCTGACTACTTACAAGGGAAGGACCTCAGGTCGAAGTGGCCATTCGAAATGAGATACATAGTCCGACGTATTTTGGAACGCTGATCTGGAATCTGCATTCCAAATTTGCAGAACGATTCTCTGAGCGGAGTTATGGAGGTTTTTTTTTCTGAAAAAACGGTACTATTATATGGTAGTAGATGTACCTAATCCGTTTCACCTCAGTATCGTACCTATGTTTAAATTTCCTCTGTCGGATTGTTCTTATTGCAATCTACTTCACTTCATTGTAATATCCACGCAGATATTCTGCGTCTATGAATAAATAATTAAATATGGTAGTTTGGAAGACCATAGCGCGCAAGCCAGACGTTCTCGCGTAAAACCAGTGCGATTTTCGTGTTTAGAGAATCAAACTACCCCATGGGACATGTTTTCAACCAATTCGAGAATTTGACCACATTTCGGAAAAATCCATGGGCTGTTGGCTGGCAGCCCATTCAACAAAAGAGAAGTCGTTGACCCTTGCTGATCAAATGCTCTTATTTGGCGCTTATGACGTACATTTTTTGTCATGGATATCTCTAGTGGATGTGTTTAGATTACCTTTGTCATGGTTGATGGCTTTTTTATAGAAAATTTCACAAAAGTTATTACTTACCCCTGGGCCACCCTCAAAAGTTGGACCAAAAACTCGATTCGGCTACAATTTTGCACAGAGGGGTAATTCGACCTCCAGAGTGCGAATATCATATTCTTTTTTGAATTAACGTCGAATTCGTGCGCTATGAGAGTCTGCCTAATCAAAAAAGATGGATCGCGGAGTATTCTGCATCTTGAAGATAGGAACAGTGAGATGCACAGAACAGGAATATAGCATTTAGTGTACATGACAAATCTTTGGGTATGTTTCCCAGATCCAAAAGAGGATTTTGAAAAGGAAAAACCAATGCATTCAAAGTTGTGATCGGACATTATATTTGCGAAAAGTGGTTACGATTTGAACATGTCTGGTCCAGGATACCATTTGAACATGTCTGGTCCAGGAAGATCATCAAAATAAGGTATTATCAAAGTAGAAGTGTTCTCTGCAGTCAGTAGAAAAAGTTCAACAAATTGCGAACACAGAACTCCCTCAAGGATCCGAACCATCGTCCTCAGTCCATGAGCGAGACACTTACCTCTCCGCCAGCCTGCTGCTGACGGTCCACTACTGTGTGGTGTATTAGAGCCGACTTTCGTCAAAAAACGACCTTGTAACTCGGATCAGAGAATCGTTCTGCAACTTTGGAATGCAGGTTCGCGATCGGCGTCCGGAAATACATCGGACCATATGTACCCCATTCCGAATGGCCACTTCGACGTGGGGTGCTTCCCTTGTTAGCCAAATTTGACACCGATTTTCGATCCATCTATGAACCTCTATAAGATGGAAAAAACCGTTTCAGGAAAGCTCACCCTGTGCCAATGCACCCAGGGCTTTCCCAGGCATCGAGGAAAACAGCCGCTTCAGAACGGTCCCCCTCCTCTACGGGTACTAAATACGACCTCCCCCCCCTTTTTTTTGACTTCTACAATATCAGAACTGTTGCCGGGTTGTACCCCCCCCCCCTTTTTTTTGACTTCTACAATATCAGAACTGTTGCCGGGTTGTATAGTTGCAATGTTTTTACTGCTATGTATCTTTACTTGAAGCAAAAAGATATTTATTTCACATTGACTCATACGAGTTCGCTGCGAAATACCTTTCGCTTCTCATCTGCTTATTGAATTTTAGATTCTAGCACTCATCGCGGACCTCTGCAGGGACGACCTCCGTGTCGAGGAATTCTCGGCTCCCAGTGTACCCTTACCCTTGTCAGATCTAGCGTTATATAACCTCCACCTTCTCCGAAGATCTGGGTGGCTACTTTGAAAACCAAGGGTAGAGAAAACATGGTGACTTAGAGGCGACTTTTCCATACTGCGCAAAGTTATGAGATATCAGTAATGTATCATTAGCAAAGGTGTCGCGAACGACTGGGGTCCAGAGTGCAAGAAAAGTTGCAATTTACAGAAACGAGCCAAAATTCTTCTTATAGCCTAATAAAGTGGGAAACTCGTTTAAACGATGATTTCATGTCAATGGTTGAAGTTGATCGTGGTGTCAAAACCAGCTCCCCCTTCCGAGTATCGCTCAAAAGCCTTTTCAATTCGTGATAGAAACGCTCATGCAGACGTGATGTATTTGAGCTATTCATGTTAGTTTATAGTATTAGTAAGCGCAAATCTAATCTCACTCAGAAACATCGTCATACCACCTACTTTAAAAGTTCTCATTCAGTGTCCGGGTGTTTTGCTTTTATACGTGTAAATAAGGGGCGGGCCCGAGTGTTACAAATTCATACGCGGCGTGAAGTCACTGCTAGCAGGATTTCACATCCATTGGCTTCAATAAATTCCACTTGTCAAGGCTGATCTCTGCCCCCAGTTATCGCCTGTGATAGTGTTCAGAAGTTCGCTGAAATGTATCTTGATGGAGTGGGTAAGCAATCGTCGTGTACATATCTTGAGTTTGAGGGTCAAATCTTTCTAAGAACCATCACTCTTGGCAAACAAAATGGTTGTGCCCTGAGTTAAATGGCTGTTGAATTTTATACTTTGCCAGCAGCATGACAATGAACGTAGCTGAAGATCTGGGGCAGGTTGTCAAACTTATGCGTAAATCCTGTGAAGTACGTGATAAGTGATGTATTTCCAACACATTCGTCGCTGCGAATCCTACTCGTCGTGACAAGTGGTGGGAATACTATGACGTAGGAAATTAGGCAGTTAATGCAATACTCGTCGTCTCCTGTTCGGATGCTTGAAAATTTTTCGAACTACTACCTTGTGAAGTTTGGCGTCGTTCGACATTGAGCCGTGAATCGTGGAGTTATCGGAAAGGAGATCTCGTCCTTTCCAATAACCTCAGAAATCTTGAATTGTTTTTTGCGCATCAGACATACTTATATGTTCAGGGAATCCTTCGAATTGATGGGAGTAACCGAAAAAAGGAAAAGAGGTAGGCCTCGAACAAGTTCGCGTCCAGCTACAGGTACTCTATTACCATTTCCTTTTTGTTTCGAGTGATTCATTATGTTCATAGGTGTCGTTCGGGTGTGTTGCAAGTGTTCCGATTTCTAGAGGTCGGCACCGAACTGGGTCACCGCCCTTCGCGAATTGTCCGAATGGTGGCGGATCCTGCCGTCTGGGCTCTCCCAGATTTGCCTAAGCTTTATAGGGGAGGAGCT
Source organism: Trichostrongylus colubriformis (assembly GCA_963978905.1). Lineage (NCBI taxonomy): Eukaryota > Metazoa > Nematoda > Chromadorea > Rhabditida > Trichostrongylidae > Trichostrongylus > Trichostrongylus colubriformis. The sequence goes on along the minus strand of OZ022261.1, from coordinate 38,349,517 downwards.
TTGGCAGCGTGTTTTTACCTGTCTTAACTTGATTGCAATCCGCCACGCAACCTGACCTGACCTCACCAGTCGGAACACTTGCACTCCACCCGTGTCGTTCAGTGTTAATAACGTATCCCACACCTCCCTCGTCGGTTATGATTGCGTAGTGTAGGCATCTACAGTATCTTATCGGTGCGAACCGAAAAAGTCGCGCTCGAACATATCCATGAAATGCGAAATCTTCTTTATTGCAAACAATTAGCAGAGAGCACGTTGTATGTGGTGGGCACAGACCAGTTGGTAGATTCTTCAGACGCAGTAACACAAGGGGAGCATCCCATGCCAATACCACTAAGAAACGGCAAGTATGCACTTCTGTCTATCCGGATCGATATTGTCTTTATTGAGCTGCTTACCGAGAGTACGAATTGCGCAAATCGGTTAACGTTTAGGTGACTTTTACCTTCAGAGTTTGAAAGGATCTGAGCATTTTGAGGTGCTATCCGTTCAAAAGTTATTTCAACCTACTAGAGTCGCTCAAAAGTCAACCTGTAAGCGACACATGAAGGTTGTGTAGACTAACCGTTAGAGGAGTTGATCGAACGCGTCCACCTGTTACTTTTCTTAGAATGCGGTTCTAATCAAACTCGTGGACAAACTCTTGGGACTACACGTTCACGGGATCCCCACGTTAGCTCACCACAAGATAAGAACAAGATTCACTAGTTGATAGTCTCGTTTCAAAAGCTTAAAAAGCCAAAGCGCTGTACAAATCCAGTGACCCAATCTTTATCGACTTTTGTAACCGTCGACCCTGGACCCTCTGAGGAGTATCCGGGGAGATTTATCTTATAACAAAAAACCACATACGCCGTCAATTCTCTGGTGATTGTAATGCAGTCCTCGTCCTTGTTTGTTCTAGGGATCACGGCCAAATTCAAAAGGCCTCAACCGTACGACACTAGTTTTTTCATCCGAATGCAAAGAAGCCTGCCTGTATCTTCCATGTATTCCTCTTTGCGGGGCGGGATAAAATGTGGTAAACATAAAGGAAGCTTATTCATTGCGGTTGAGGGTTCGAGTGTTTTGAGTGAGGGGATGTGAATTTCTGTTCAAGCCTAGACACATCCGAGATGGGTGAACCACTCAACACCCTCCATTTGAGACATGGATTCACATTCCTTGGTTCAGAACCGTTTTATGGCACAGACCAACATAAAAAAAGAATTAAAGAGCCGATGCATTTTCCGGCTAAGTTACATTGCCGTTCTTTGTTACTTTCAACTTCGTGATTTCCGTCAGCCGATTTGTTTTTTGTTCCACCTTTTCTTTCTTAAATGGCTATTAATTCAGTCCTACACCGCTTCGGATATTTTAGTAATAACAAAGTAGTTCGCATGTAAAAAGGTACTCATTACTTCAGATGTATTTCACACACCCTTGTTCGTCGCGGGCTCAGCAGGTAGTCACATCTCTTGGCTCACAGTCATTTTATGGTCATTGCAAACCCAGGATTCTATAGACACGCAAAAATTCACATGCCTCCATCACAACCACTCAACGTCATTAGCCACAATGAATATAGTAGGTCGGGGACTATGTTTACGCCACTTACCCGTCAATAGAGAAACTTGGTATTCCACAACAATCGTTCAGGAGAATTCGCACAACTGTGTATCCTTTGTAATAGCCCACTAACTCCTTTCACCTCTTGACTAGTCTGATGCCATTCCGCCAAACTTCGCTTAGCTTAGACTCGAAAAATTCGTTGGAACCGCTCCTCAAGTATCCATGATTTTGAGATCACTTATCTATTTAAAAAGCAGCGAGTGGACGAGACGCTCCGTGAACCTTTAACAAGGTTTTAGGATTAGCATGGATTCTGCTGAACTTCCTGATCGAGCCTGTGGAAAGCAGCCTAGACGATCTCTGCGAAGTAAGGTTACCCAATGTCGTAGTGCGGTATAGCTCAGCCTGGCCTATGGAGCTTCCTTGCTCCCTTATTTTCGGCGAAGCTGGCAAGAAAAATGTTTCTACCGCTCTATATTCTGGAACATTTCTTGATGTATTGGACCGTTTCCATCGCACCAATAACATTTTATGAATTTTTAAAGTTGAAGTCCCTCGTTCTCCACTCTCAACCCTGAAATGTTAAGCTGTCTTTGCATCTACATGCCCTAAAAGTATAGGTTCATCGCATCTTTTATCTATGTCTAGAATATGCCAACGATTCCCTCCAAAATTTTCACGAGTAGACCTGATTGCTGTCGCGATCAAACGCATCAGTGAAACTGAAAACAAAGAATTGCATTTTTTTTTCGAAAATCATGGTGTCCTCGAAGTATAGGTTCATTCAGCTTTCCTGCTTTAGGGTTAGGTTGTAAAGTTATTGACACTCTCCTTCTGAGCTTTGTTCTACAATGTCATGCTACACAGAATACGGTTATCTGAGCACGAAGGGAAGAAGTAAGGAATCACAAGGCGTTGGGACTCAGCAATCGCAGAATTTGAAGGAGGTCTATAATTTCTGTCGCAACCAGAACTTTTGCCAGCGAAAAGGAAAAGTGGAAGACTGTTACAACTTTCTGAGAGGCAAAAGCATAGAATCTTCGCTACGTCCATCCATAAAGGGTACGCGGCAGCTGTGCAGGTAACTGCTACCTAGTATGTCGAGAAGTTCTGTGTACCGCCTGCCGAAATCGTCCCCTCAAATCAAGCGAAGGCGGTTTTCGTCCACGCCATACCTGTTCGGTTACCGTATAAGCAGCGGTTTCTATTTGTGCATTGTAAATTTCCACACGATAATGCCTGTCCATGTGTGTGCCTCCACAAAGGCTTGGTTTAGAGCGAGAAATATTAGTTTCAGGGGTACACAAGGTTGCCAGACTTGAATCCAATCGAGAACCTTTAGGGGCTCCTCGTTTGAGAGGCTTTCCCTGCTGCAAACGTTCCCGAGTTGAAGGACGCCATTCAGGAAGCTTGGGAAAGGGTGTCGCTAGAAACGATCTCGCAACTCCTCCAGAGCACGCGTAAGCGGGTGACTGAAGTGATTGGAAACAGAGAAAATATCACAAGTCCTTAAATTGTCTTCTTCTTCCTCCTTCTTCTTCTCCCCAGCGTTAGTCCCGCTCCGTCGCAGGGTCCGCTGTGCTTGTCGGACGTCGCCACTTCCTCCTGTCCAAGGCATCCTCTGCCGTGTCCTTCACTTCGATGAGGTCGCCCTTGAAGCCGTCCCTTCTTCACCTCTTCTTTGGGGCTCCACGTGGTCGCTTCCCTTGCGCTCCAAACTCCAGTGCTTTTCTTATGGAGTGGTCCTCTGATCTCCTCCGCACGTGTCCATGCCATCGCAGCCGTTGCTTTCTTAACTTCAGCTGGACAAGAGCCATGTGCATGGTCGCTCTAACGTCCTCGTTCCTGACCTTGTCCAGTCGCGTCCAGCCACATGCCCATCTCAACATTCTCATTTCAGCTACATGCAGCTGCCTTTAATGTATCTTAGTTATGGGCCAGCACTCGCACGGGACTCCTAATGTGGGGTCGCTGACCGGCAAGTCCCGGGAAATGGCTGACCTTATGAAACGCAGGAACATCCAAGTCCTATGCCTCCAGGAAACTAGCTGTAAAGGGGCTAAGGCAAGAGAAATCGGTGACGATGTACCCTTCTACCTTGGGAACAGAAGAAAAACGTACAAACGCTGGCAGAAAACGCGGAGCCTCTACTAACTCCTCCATAGACTTACTGACGCTGGCACCCTGTGGGATGACGGTTCTGATGCAGCAAAATCTCGCCTTCCACGATCTTTAGGCTTTGAGCAGGGTGATTGAAGACACCGGTAGGAGTAAATTTGGCAAATTTGGGGATTACTAAAGTAGAGTTGCTCAGCAATATAACAGTAGAGAAAGAACGACATGAAACGGCGCAAAAAACCGAGAATTAGGAACCTGAAAATCCCCTTTTTCTCTCGTCCTCTGCGTCTCTGGCCGGAGTGGACTGAAGACAGGCCAGAGTCTGAACCAGCCGGCCGTGATTGATGTTCCGCCCCTCCACGGCGACTCCCCTGGTCACGTAACGGCATAACGGCATGACGAGCTGCGGGGTCGCCTTAAGACCTCAAGCTGCGTTTTTTAAAAGCAATTTTCATCACATTTGACCTCTTCTGAAGTAGAAGTTCCGTTTCAGAGAACATCTACCCACAGATCTCATCTCCCTTACCCCTACTGGTGCCTTTAAGATCTCTAATATCATATCTCGGTCGATAGGATAGATCTACCATGTATTTGAACATCGTATTTCTCATCGTCACATGCCTGATGAATTTGACGTCGGTTGTGGTTCTCTACCATAGGAATGAGTTTTCTCATTCTCGAATCGTTCAGCCCCTACAGCTTCATGGTATGCGCTGTCATTTTGATCGTGCGTTTATTGGAGTATTCCATTCCATTGCCCTTCTGTTATAAAATGGCCATTCCTCCACCATCTGCGATCCTGACGTCAGCGCCCACGGTGTTGAGGAAACGAGTGAGCCTCTTTACTCCATGCTCCTGACGCCTTCCATGTAGCTATCGGTTGATGGATGAACATGAAAGCAGCGGTGCTTTGCTTGGTGGTGCCGCAGTAAGGGGGGGGGGGGAGATAAAAGAGAACTTAGTAAAAAGAACAAAAATCTAATTCAAGTCCCCATCCTTCCATTGATCTCACCGATCACGCGTTGTGCATCATCGGAAGGGTGGTGCAGTGTGTAAGGCAGGCGGTGGCCGTTGCCGCGCCACTCACGGCGGCTTTTAAGGAGTTCAAAGGTACAATAATGACTTGGCTAAGTCAGTCCCCTGCATAGCTATGTCGAGCGCTCTGTATCTGCAGAGGTTGCAATCCTTCCGTAACTCGAGGTTGAGTGACTAGGGATCCAGAAGCTGTAGAGCTTGCTGAAGTCCAGCACCTAAGATGACCACCGCCCTCCTGCGATGTGTTTGGCCTTTGCGTCCCTTCTGCATATCTGCTCCGGCCTCTTTCCAGCTCCTTGTCTGGTTCTTTCACCAACCAATCTTTGAATTCCTCCCAAGGCTAAAAAATGGATGCCCTACCTTTGAGTTTTCAGCGGTTTCCTTTCCGCTTTTCCTCATTGATTTGCACCTCTAGTTCGTTTTTGGGCGCGATGACTCGCAACAGGTCTGTCATGGAATGTGCCTAAGGCGTTTTCTATGTGGGGCGCATTTTTTTGATAGGCGTATCACTTAATGCAAAATACGCTACATTTAGACTATTTGGAGACTTGACGCGTCCACTTACACTAAACCTGCGTTCATTTGCAGTATGCACTGCCATTGCTTTTGCTTCTATTAGGTTGTCGGGAAAGTTCTTTCGTTTTTTGAAATCGCGCTTTATCCCTCCAAACTGCTCTCCAGCAATCTCTTCTGTACATACACATGTAGTACAACTCCACACGCATCTATAGGTATTATTGTCTTCCACCTCCCGGATAGCCTTTTCGGCAAAATAAACATATCAAAGGTCAATCTCATTCTCAATACAAAGATTTTTTTGAATGGCGTTAGACAGAGAAAGGAAAAGGAGATAATCCGATGGAGCAAGATCAGGGCTGTAATTTGGATGGGGCAGCAATTTTTATCCAAGCTCGAGAACTTTTTGGCGAATCACCTTTTCAATATGTGGGAAGACTCGCCAAGAAATTCTCGAGCTTGAATGGGAAGTGCTACCCCATTCACCTTATAGCCCTGATCTTGCTCCATCGGATTATCATCTTTTCCCTTCGCTATCTAACGCCATTCAAAAAAAGCCTCCGGTAATGAAGATGTCATTGACCTTTGATGTATTTATTTTGCCGAAAAAGGTTATCCGGGAGATGGGACAATAATACCTATAGATTCGTGAAAACTTGTACTACATATATATGTACAGAAGAAATTGCTGGAAAGCAGTTCTGAGGGAAAAAAGCAAGTTTTTAAAGAACGAAAGAACTTTCCCGACAACCTAATAATAATGATCAGCTTAAAATAATGATTAACAATGTGATACTTCATAGTTCATTCGAGAAAAAAAACCCAAAAGGACCACAAAAGAGCCATAAAAGCTCCGAAGGACTTTGCAAACAAAAGTTTCAAGATTGAAGTTGTCCTGATCAATGTGTAGCAACTGAACTCAGCTGGACCACTCACTGTCTAGCAGCCTCTTTTTTATCTTACCTTAGTCCGTTGTTTTCTGTCACAGTATTCCAACAGTGTTTCCAGTGCTACCAGTTGAGATGCATCAAAGTGTGAGCGTTTTCGTGGATATCGATAGCCCAGAGGAAGGCCAAACCATGTCATTCGCTACGGGTTGTTATCTGCGTCTTTGTCTAATTTCATTATCTTCTTGTGTGAGTGAAGTGACCTTTCTTTCAGAACAGAAACCTTTTCGAGGTTCAGCATCCAGTGTCCCTCCTGTTCACCTGGATGAAACTAAATGTGATCTAGTAAGTTGCTCAGCTATGTATTATGTTGTGGAGATTATGACTTCGATTTATGTCAATCCTCAGTATGGCAAAATTTTGCCTCCGATGAGCTACACATCGGAGTGTCGCACGCTTTCATTGCTAAATTATTTGTTTTCCGTTTATACAGCTGCTGATCACTATGAATTACTGCAAGAGACGGTGGAAAAGAAGGACACGTTAACGTTCCCACTTTGGAATCTAAGTTCCCTAAAATAAAGTGCGATGAGATTCAGATCCTGGCAAGCTCTCTCCTTCAAGATCTAAGTGTGCTCTGTCCTGTTCACAGTGTTTTTCAATATGATAGCTTCACGCTGTTGGAGTTAGTGGGAGTAGCAGAACTTTAGATGCCAGCTTTTTTCTGCAAGGGTATGCAATGGGGCGTTGGAACACGTCTGGTGCAATTGATCCAGCGATTGACACATGGAAGACATCATTAAGTACTTTCGAAGATCTGCAATATAACTTTCAATTTTTTGTGGTAACATTGGTTTTTCCGGATGAATCAACGCGGACCGTGAGCTCTATAAGCTGATAAGTGATCTCCGTCCCACTACGATTTTCTGGTTTTTGGATTTGTGTGGTGTAAATGGTAACCTATTTCTTCTCATTTACACACACAACTTCTGACTTCGAAACCTCGAAAGTCTAGCTTTTCGGTTATGGACGGCGGGTAAGTGTTATTACTAAAGATTTACACACAGACTCATCAGCCTCAGACTGGTCCATCTGTTCCGGACCACTTCACATTTATCGTTGTAAAATGTCTGGGAAGACCCGTAACAAGGGAGGATCAACAGGTCATGGTGAGCTTTTTCAAAACAGTTTTTTTGCATTTTATAAGACCACATACATGAAGCAAAAAACCAATTTCAAATTCGGCTAAATGGCCCTGGAAGAGTGGCTTAGAAAGAAACAATTTTGATCAGTTCGCTGCAATGCTTTCCAGCTGCGGCGTTATGTGCATATTAGGAAACTGTCTTCAAATCTACGCCAAAGCCATTGCAAACTGGATCCAAAATGTGGAGTCACTGTTGGTAACCGGTAAATGAGGCATAGAGAACTCATAGGGGATGCACAGGTCCGATCATCCACAGCGGTTAGATAGTCGAATGGATAGTGAGATGGACTGGCATTGGCGCAGTGGAGGAGGCATTTGTGGTTCGACTTCCCTCGTCGTTTCGCTTTTGCATTTTCTTGATTTTTTTCGTTCAGCGCTACACTATCTGCGCAAAAGACTGCAGTTTTCGTTGCTGGTGCACCAAAGCGACCTCATCTACAAGCTTCCAGTGGTTAACGTGGACCACTGGGCGCCCCTAGCACGCGTGCCAAGCTTTTCCTTGCGAAACTAGTGTGATAATCGTGCTCAGGAGTCCCACAATAGCCCTGGATACAGAATATTATCCAAATTGGGGTTTTGACCCAAACTCGAGACAGTGGGATGGACATGGGCACATAGTCACTGCTTTACTTTCAGACGAACTAGCAGCTCGATTAAACTCAATGGAGCATGTGCAGAATCAACGCATTCCAAGTAAGCTGCACGTAGCAACACCATGCGGTGGCAAAAGAAAGCATATATTTCCTGATGTCGGCTATCGACCTCCTTTCTTTGAGTGTTCTTTACCATGGTAGTAGTAGCACTAGAGTCGCCCAATTTTTCGAGCTTGGGTCATAGTCACGATTCGGCTGAAAATTGGTTACCGAGGTAGTTCGACCACCTGCGCATGAATATCGCGCGTGCTTTGCGGGAAACGCCTAGTATCCTTGTCATGAGCGTCGGCATTTCCAAACGAATCATTCGCGCAGTACGCAAAAATAGTGGAGATAGCTGTTCTCTGGATGAATGAAAATTGATTTTGCACACATCTCGCACGTGCGGTCATACATGTGCACAAATGAGTGAGAACTGGAAAACTGCAAAAATTTGTTCTCAGTGTGGATCGAATCACCAACCATTTTCTGGGCCCCCAAAACCCCTTAGCCGAATCTGAGATTGCTTTTTCGTTCCATGTACGTGACTCTATAAAATGCAAAAAATCGTTTTGTAGGAGCTCACCATGACTTGATGAGCCCCCTTGTAAGTTTCGCTTTTTGCATGACACTGTGGTACCCACCTTTCCATTTCGATTGACTAACCAGCTTATTTGTCTTCGCTGTTTGTGTTGGCTATAACTTGAATTTGCGAGGAATTTTTTAAGGGGGGGGGGGGGGGGGCTTTCGCGAGCACCCCTCGGGCCTTACAAAGAAAGCGTGCGCGAAATCAGCCACATGAATTGTAAATAGTACGGTCTCTCAACTGATGGTAGATCACTAGCACAATTGATCCGAAAATTGTTTTTTCCTTTGAAACTATCGATGCATTGATAACTCCGATGCCCTAGGCCCTACCGAAGTACAAAGTATATTCACTTACCGAGCATTTAGTGCTTAAGCTATTAAGTGTCGATAATCTAATCATTCACTGCTGCGTTCCACTCCGCTGAAGAACCTTTATTATTTTGTTATTTTATCATTTATTATTTTATTTTTTATTATTACTATTGTTTTTTATATTATTTTTTATTATTTTTTTAAATACAATTTTGGAGCCTCGCATCGTTTTTTCACACATCGGACTTTGTTTTGAATCCTCTTTTTTTACATGTTTTATAACGTGTATCAAATGAATGAGTTTGGCTGAGATGATCGTTGTTGGGAGTTTAGATAATTTAGGATTCGATAGTTTTGTGTTCGATTGCATCGATTGGTAGCAATTTGCCTATTTGCTGAGCATTACCTTCTTTCCTGTTTGTGGGATGCCTCTTTCTGTATATCTTCGGAGACTTTCAAGTAAAAATTTATTTGATTACTAGTCAGGTTTGAACTAATTAGTCACTTTTATCAAATCTCCGCTTTGGAACCTCAGCCTGGAAATTTCATGGAGCACTGCCTACATCAACGATCACGACCCATCCCCTCTCAGCGTGCCAAATACAACCTCCCTGTCGAGGATTCCTTGACGGAGACTTGTCCCAGCGTGCACCATTTTTTGGAACGTTGGGCAATGTAGTGGTCGATCCATCGGCAACTGAGATCGGAACATAAACAAAATATGTTAACACAATGGCACTTAGTTTCAGACGCTTCCTTTATAGTGTTCGTATAGTAGCAATAAGCGGTGTACGGGATTTGAATGTGTGCATTATTATGCGGATTTTCGCTTTGCGGCGTCGCACCTGCGGCGCCTTCAGTATGAGTTGCCGCAGCCGGAGTTAAGGGACTCCCACAGCATAAGCCCATTCCGCTCAGGACCCAACAGGCTGGTATTGTGGGAGTCCTTCAAAAAATAGTACTTAAATACTTCAAATAGAGTAGAATATGATGTCATTGCAATGAGGAGGTATCTTGTAAAAAGTTGCACACATGAACGCCTCTGAGGAATCAATATGCCCACTCAAGCGTGTATTATTTCCTAGGCCTTAGTGGAGGAAGGAAGGGTTCCTTCCCTAGTCAGTTTAAGGTAAAATAGCGTTCATATGCGATGCCCCCAACTGCAATAACACTTAGAATATACAGAAATATTTTGAACACATTACGCACTTAGACAATGAGAAATAACTGGAACACTTCGAACGAAGTAGAAAAGGACTATTGTACATAAAAAGACAACGGACTATTGTACAAAAATGACAAGTAGGTAGTAGTAATCCTGATCAGTTAGTAATTAATTCAGCGTAGAACTTTAGGGAGCTCACACGATAACACGCGGAGGAAACAACTCGCAAGCGCTGCGGGCGGCCGCGCGAAAATTCGTTGGTAATGTCTGCCTCCCGACCCTCCTTATCTAACGATATTAGCTTGGATCAGTCACCATTTATGTCCCTTTTCCACCCTGCTGAACACCTATGGGTGTCAGCGCTCTGGGATTAACGCGAGCGAAGCGGATCTGGCGTCATTTGCTTTTCGACGCTCCTCATCGAATACTGTCAACTCCTTTCAATTTGGGTCACCCGCCATTAGTCTCCCCGGCTCCCCCCAAAACACCTATGAATCTCATTTCTCTTGGATCAACGTGAAAAGCGAAATGAAGTGGTCTTATAGTAGCAGTAAGCGGTGTACCGGTGTACCGAATTTCATCCCTCAAATTCCCAACGACTGTTATCGACCCTGTAGGCCGTTGGCAGTTCCGTAAGTCACTATTAAGGTCCCCATACTCTGCAGTACCTGTAAATGTGAATATTCCACTATTAGCCGGAAAAGCTTAACATACTTGGTTTCGACTCTGGTAACATTCGCCTTTTGACGCTCATTATCAAATCTACCAACCGCTATAGATGTGGATCAAGCAACATCAATGTTCCTGTCCCACCTCGCATAACATCTGTGTGGTCACCGCTCTTGAATCATAGTGAGAGGCGCAATGACTTTGGTGACGTTCGACTTTCTACGCTCCTTATCAGTTGCTATCACTTTCGGTCCACCACTGCTAGGGCCCCTTACCACCATATATATCACTTGTAAAGTTTAGGGTCCCAGTTCTGCTGCGATGCGAGATATGGATTTCGTGACAAACCGACGGACACGCACCACACGCACAGACCTATTAAACGTGTTGTATACAGTAGGATACCATCACTACTATATATAATCCGTTTGTCTGTCTGTGTGTGTGTGTCCGTCCGTCTGTCTGTCACGAAATTCATATCTCGCGTCGCAGCGAAGCTGGGAACCTGAATTTTTGAAATGATATAGGGGGTGATAAGGGAACATTAATGGTGAGGGACCGGAAGTGATAGCGACTGATAGGGACTGATAAGGAGCCTCGAAAGGCGAATGGCGGGAAATTTATATCTCACGACGCAGCAAAGCTGGGAACCTGAATTCTACAAGTCGTATAGGGGGTGATAAGGGAACATTAATGGTGAGGGACCGAAAGTGATTGCGACTGATAAGGACTGATAAGGAGCCTCGAAAGGCGAATGGCGGGAAATTCATATCTCACGACGCAGCAAAGCTGGGAACCTGAATTTTACAGGTGATATAGGGGGTGATAAGGGAACATTAATGTAGGGACCGGAAGTGATAGCAATTGATAAGGACTGATAAGGAGCCTCGAAAGGCGAATGGCGGGAAATTCATATCCCACGACGCAGCAAAGCTGGGAACGTGAATGTTGCAGGTGATATAGGGGGTGATAAGGGAACATTAATGGTGAGGGACCGGAAGTGATAGCAATTAATAAAGACTGATAAGCGGCTTAAAAAGACGAATGTCGAGAAATTCATTTCTCGCGTCGCAGCAAAGCTGGGAACCTGAATTTTACAAGTCATATAGGGGGTGATAAGGGAACATTAATGGTGAGGGACCGAAAGTGATAGCGACTGATAAGGACTGATAAGAAGCCTCGAAAGGCGAATGGCGGGAAATTCATATCCCACGACGCAGCAAAGCTGGGAACGTGAATGTTGCAGGTGATATAGGGGGTGATAAGGGAACATTAATGGTGAGGGACCGGAAGTGATAGCAATTGATAAAGACTGATAAGCGGCTTAAAAAGACGAATGTCGAGAAATTCATTTCTCGCGTCGCAGCAAAGCTGGGATCATGAGTTTTAGATACCAGTTGGGCTGGCGCATACTACTGCGAGCGTCACACATGGAAGCATGCAAAATGGGCTCAATCAATATTTGTGCGGAAGGACGAGATTGACGGGGAGGGATTTAGTTTCCTTTTCCCGTTTTTGCGAATTCCCTGTTTGTGCAAACCGTTCGAATAGTGATGCTGATCGATCGATATCGATCGAGCCCAATCAGCATGCTTCCATGTGTGACGCGCGCAGTAGTGTGCGCTAGCCCAACTGGTAAACCCATAACTTATAGGTTGTTTCTCATCGAAAAAAGCACGGTGTGCTCAATAGCAGTAGAATAAGTAGTAGTAGGCTTCCCTGGATAGAATGGCAATGAGAGGAGTAATCCTGGTCGATCATTGGATATGAAAGTAGAGGTGCTAAGTATAGAAAGAAACGGCGAAGCCTTTGAACAAGGTCTCCTACTTACCACTCGTCGTCGATTACTAGTTTTCGTGCCTTCTTATAAGTGGGAAGAATGATGCAGACAACGTAACCAGCTAAGACCGCGGTCCCGTGCACTAGCTCATTGGGGTTGCTGCACCACAGCGTAAGGTGCTCCTTCCAGTGCGAGTTGCGTCGCTCATCTCAATCTGTCTTCTTACTATTTATCACATTTATTCACCTCTTAGTGTTCACTCTTAATCACAGTCAATCAATGCCTTCAATGCATGTCAACCACGTCAAAAGCGTGGACTCCTCTTTCCAGCATGGAATTTGGTTCACTTCCGCAATCTAGTCTTCATTGTACTTTATTTCAGAGAGAAGAGTCGGATAATCTGCAAGTCATATCAGCCGATAACAATACGAAGCGTGGCACTGTATCTGCGGAAGAGTGTATTAGTCTCCTCAATTTTTGGCAACGTGAAAAGGTCAAATGCGACAGTTCTACGCCTAGAGTTCGGCATAGAATCGGTTCTTGCACAGGAATTGTGAGCCTTAGAGGGAGGAAATCCCACGCTGTAAAGATTGCGCATATATTTTTCTCAACCAGAGAAATTTCAGGGTAGTCCCTCTATGAAACCTTCATTGTCTCTTGATGACAAAGAAACGAGTGATGCTGTTAGCTTTCTTATTCGTTGTCTCAAGGAAAGCAAAAAGGTGCGGCATGTTAGGCAACAGCTATGGAGTGTGCGTCCTTCCACATTCAATTGCAACACATTTTTCGGTTTGGTGCGTGCGTGTGTGTATCCGTGTTTCGATATGCTGCATGTTTCGTTTTAGTATTCTACCAGCACATGCCGAACCGAGCGCTACCGTTGTGAGCAAACTCCTGCCTTTCATGACCATGCCGCTTCCAGTGTGGATCCCTCTGCAAATCATTTTCAAACACTTATTGAGGTAATTACCTGTACTTAGATTAACAATACATTAACTATTTGTGTCTGTTATAGTTATTTTTTTCAGTTCAAAGAACGATATGGAAGCTATCGCAAACTGAAGCTTTTGCGTCGCCGGGAATCCAGGTTGTCCTCCAGCACATGTTTAGAGAGGACACATGAGGTTCTGACTTGTATGTTTATCAATATGCGCGCCTGCATGTTTAGTTGTGGTATCATTGTGCTACCAAAACAAAGGCAATCTGTGGCAGCTCACTGGACGTAATATTTTTCTTCAATAGCGTAATTCTCATACTGCTCAGCAGTCAGCTTAGGCAAGTCTGCTACCATACTTCTTGATGATGACGTTGGTGTGTGTGCGTTATGGAAATCGTCATTTTTACCTATTTGCTGTACATAATGCGATGGCGCACTGTACAGGTGAACCGTGGCGTCTCTAAATATACTTTCAAGATATTGGATATCAATGGTTTTATTTTCTATCTTTTAAAGTTTGCCAGAGATTATAAGGCGAGTGTGTTGGAAATTTGGTTGAAATGTTTTGGCAACCTGACGCGCGGACTCGAATCAAAATATAATATTCGAAAACATTATAGCAAAAATGTTCTTTGACCTGTCAGCACTCACGAATATTGGTTGGTCGCATCCTTTTGTGTCAACTGTTTTTTTATTGTCACCACAAAACCGGGCCATAAACCCTTGTGTTTATGGGCCATGAACTCCAGTGTACTATAAACGAAGTATGCGTCCAATGATCATTACCTTCATATAAATTAGGAGTAGGGTGTCTTTGTTTGTTCGTTTCTCTGTCCACCCGAAACTCGGCATTGCTTAAATAACAAGCAGGAGAAATCAGGTCAGGTATGGATTGAAAGAGGAATGAAAGAGGATGTACAGAACTCATATGGACCATATCTGGCTCGCTTGTTGTGGGTATGGCCTGGGCTGATATGCTCGGCTCTTGAGTGGAAAATCCGATAATTTATTTCTCAGAACCCCAACGTCGGAAGGTGGGCTGAGCTCAGGGTGCTTGTAGCAACTGAACGAGACACCACTCAGTGGACGGTGCTTACCATTACCAAAAATATACAGTACCGCTCAGAAGTCTTCGGCCAAACACTTTTTTGTCATAATTTTTTTTCTATTTGACAAAATTTGACAAAATTTTAATATGTGGTGCCTGAACCTATTGTCAACATTTCCTTCTACTTGAGCGCCGCTTGACTCTTTTCATGGTTTTTTACAAAAATATACTACAAAACCACCGGAGAAAAGGAAAAGGCTCAGTCAAGAAAAACGGATTTCTTCTCTAAAAATAAAACTAGCCTCAGTAAACATCAATATTCTGTAAAGAAACCGCGACTTTTGATGACAGCGGCACAGCGGGATGGCATAGGGATGGCACTCCAAAAACAAAAAAATTGAATTTAACCACGTAATTCACACCGTTGCGCGCCAAAATAGTATATTTAATATACAGTATCTCCAAGTACATACTAAAACATACTAAAATTTCTTTTAGATCGGAGACTTTTGAGCGATACTGTACATAACACCGTTCCAGAGCAGGTCAGAGACGGGAGAAATCGGCAGAGATCAGCGATATCCAAGCCTTATCAAACATATCTGAAGTGAGTGGCGACGTCCACAATGGGCGTATCGTGAAGTCGACCAGGTTGCCCAATACCAAAATTCGAATTTCTCTTCATAGCGGTCCACACACTTCAACTAATGTGTGACAGCCAGAGCTAATGTCAAAATGAGCGCAGTTGGTGAACCTTCACTGGATATTGTTTGAATGCTTTGTGCTGGAGGCGGAAAACGGCTCATGAACCATATTATTGAGTGGTTACCTCCGTAAAGGTTGATTGGGTGTCGTATTGAGATAACACCAATCACCTTGCCACTCTTTCTTCCTCTGCAGAAAGTGAGCTTGAGCGCAGAGTAGGCGAGGTTAATGCTGTGGAATCCATGAGCAAGAAATGCCATCCAAAGGTCTTCCATTTCTCTTGAAGTTTCTTAGCAATGGATCTGAGCTATGCACGAAATAAAGCAGAATCTGACTAGTATCTCTCTCACTCTGCTAAATGGCTGTATAACCGTGTTCGCAGTAGTTGAGGTACGCCTGGACATTGACGTCAGAAGGTGGAGGGTATGAGTGCGTAGCTCTCCTTTTCCATCATCGAGTCGAAGAAACCTTCTCAATGGACTTGGACTGCGGCTGTTGGAAATCCAGGATCGTTCGAGGGGGGCTCTGCCTTTTGCAGACTGGTCCACATTAGGTGTCAACACTTAATCGCCGGTGATTATGTTGGAAGCCCACGCGAACGTCCTGTGAAAAGTAAAGGAACATTACGACGCGCTGCGTGCTCAGCTTATATGGCAAACAAAGTCTTTACTTTCAGACCTCCCTGACTTCCTCGGTGTCGACATCGTACAGCATAGGGGCTGCCCTATCATCAAATGTCGGCTGGACCGCCTGGGATGTTTTTCATGAGCTTGGCTACAGCATCAGTAGTGGTTGTCGCTCAGATGTCCGAGCATTACAATGTTTCACGAAGAGTAGTATTCACGAACAAAAGGTGTCGGCGCTGCATCTTTAGTTGGAAGACTTTATTATTCCCCGTTCTGTTGTGTGACTGATTCTGCCCACAAGGTGAACTTTGGCATCCAAAGCGGTGCTCGTGAAAATCCTAGCCGAGCTGCTGGAGCAGCCAAGCAATCATTGCCTGCGGTGCACTAAGATCGTTTACTCTCTCAAGGGCTCCCCTATGAATTCACCATTCAGACTACGTTTTTGATTCCAAGATCGACCAGGCTTTGCAGCTCATTGGGTTCAAATCCTGGTAAGGTGGTGAACATTTGTCGAAGCTGATGAAGTCGAGGAAGGTTTTGCGTTTTAGCTTAAATTTTTCGCGGTTGTGATTTTCTGGTATATATTCTTCTTAGAGGCTTCCTTCTTCACCTTGCGAGAATTGGTCATTAAGAACATCGTTGACGCTTATTCCTTGTGATGTTGGATGGAACGTGCCGAGTACATCGGTAGCCAATTGTTGATGGCAAATGCAGCAATATTCAATTCTCCTCTTCTCCATCACCTTGGATTCCTGGGTCTTTGTAGCGTTTGTTGAATCCGATGATGTGCTTCGTGATGCTGTAGGATCTTGTGTGTCAAAAATGCTTAGTAAAAATGCCGAGCGAAATGCCCGGTGAAGGTCAGTACATGAAAAGTGGCGGCCAAACCCTCAACAATCCAAGGAATTTTTGCATCCATGGTTCTGTGGGAGAGTATAAGGAACTTCACGCTAGAAAAACAAGGAAGGCACAGAAGAGAGCAGTGGCTCCAAACAAGGAGCCAAAACGTCCGGTCAGGTCCTTTCGCTATGATTTAGTGTAATCTCTGATCTCGTATCAACGCAGCTCGATCGGTGGACCCATGAGAATCAAGCCAAACGCAAACCCACTAGAATCGACATTGATTCTGATGGTTTTTGGGTTATTGGGTACGTACGTGCATTTCAAATGGGTGGTCGAAAACCACATTATTTTTTTCACTACCTGATATGCTTTCGGAATGTTAAAGCGGAAGGATAGCCTTTGTTTTTTGTTGAATGGATGAGGCACAAAAGGACCTGCTTTAGCGACTTTACCACTCGAATTTGAAGAGATCTGCGATAACAGAAGCAGCAACAGTCATGACCGAAGCGTGGGGAAGGCACTGCAGCGAATTTATTTGTTTGTTGCAGGTGTTAAAAACCAGAATGTAGGTATGGAAAACGAGAGAAAAGAGAAGGAAAACAAGCTTATCTACGTCCGCTTCCAAGAGATTCGGCCAAAAACATTGAAGTCATTTCCATGCGCTCGCACATCGAAACTCTCCCCCGTCCAACAACCATCAGACAGAACGCCAATTGACTCTCATCTTCCCAAACATCTGGATAGGTTTTTAGCGAATCCACATGGTCAGGCCTTCGCTAGAATGGCATAAACAAACCTGTTGCTATAGGCAGAATGGAACATGAAATAAGGATCATTATGGACAAAAATAAGTTTCCAGCGGAGTTCCGATTTTTCGAATATAAACCGCAAAAACAGCCAAAAGCTGCCCAATCTTAACAATGTGGTGGAGTCGCTCCTCTACCGACAACAACTGTGCCAGTTGTGCAGCGGGATGCGAATAGTTTCCAAACGTTGTACTGATTTTCGGAGAAAATACAAGCGCGAAAAGTTGTGAACGATTTCAATCGCTCACAAAATTCCTCCCGGTGTCTTTTCAATCGCTCACAAAATTCCATCCAGTGTCTTTCCCGAGGAATTCATACAGTTCTGATACCCGCTAAGTTAAGCCAGTACAACACATAAATGGGTTTCGTAAAATTGAATCCACTGAAATTAAGGGTTAGTTCGAAATTAAGACCAAAATAGTCAGGTAAACCACCTTTCTGTACATAGTGCCATATCGGTTTCAGATCTACGGCTACTTTTGAGAACATTAAACGCTTTAATTGAACAATTTTAAAGGATGTGCGTACTGTCAGTGACATTAGACTTCCTGTCGCTACATGTTATTGCTCTAGTGCTCTTGGAGATCCATGTACTACTCCACTAAAAGGAATGGAGGTATACGCTTTTACTATTTTTCAAACACATTTACATGTTATAGGGATTTTCACATATGTAAGAATGGTTCTTCTTATTGGAATCAAAGTCATAATTTGAAAAAAAGATGGTATCCATCAAGAACATATGTTTCGGAAGACCACGAAAAAATAGTATTTAAACTTCCTCATTTAGGTTGCGCTCTCTAATTTGGAAAGTGGTCCTAAAGCAATAGAGGACCTCGTCGATGAAATAGTTTCATTTCTCGCCAAAGAAGAGTCACCCTGCACGGTTTGTTAATGAGATGGTATCTCACTTTGAAGCCATTGCATATCTATCCAACAGTGTCCAACCGCGGTTGTCAAGGTGCAATCAGTGTGACGGTGGTTCTGGACCATCCATGACTCTACCATCTCGTAGCAATGACCGTCAAATAGCTCAGATCTTAACGCATTAGACCGTTCTTCTGGAGTGTCTGGAATACAAAACTCATGCTACTCTTCACGATCCGTAAGGAGTAGCACGGGCTTTGATGAGTAGTCTGAGGAGAGCATGAGATATTTGCATTACGCGGTAAAAGCTCATATGCCGTCTTCGGGAATGTGTCCGGGCCAATGACGTTCATATCGAATCTTATTGCTACTTGTTTTTCGATTACACGTATTTACAGTAAAATTCATGCTAATATTAGGTTGTAAGGAAAGTTCTGGCCGGTTTTTCGCGTTCGCAAGATAAATTTAAATATCAGAGCGCGTCAACACGAATCAGCTGACATATTGCGCTGCTTAGATAGACAAAAAGTTGCTCTTTCTAGATATATGTTTTATTTAAAATGCCACAAGGTTTTCGAATTGTTAGGGACATTTTAAAGTACTGCGAAAGTGGCACTTTTAAGATGACTTCACTTCACGAGTTCTTGTTTAGCCGAGTCCCACCAAAGGCAACCACAAATGCGAATAGTGCAAGAGGAGTGGTTGATGAATTGGATGGAACATTTTGTCCCTGGTTTCAGAAGTGCAGAAATGAAAACGAGCTGCTTGGATTTTCAATTGGTCAAATTGCTTTAACTAAAACGGCAGAAGGCGATGGGCGTCCATATTTACAAGGGATATCTACAAGTATTGGCCTTCAACAAGCAAACTTGGTTGACCACCTCAAGTAGCCTTGAACTGGAAAAATCCAGAAAAAATGGGTGCCGCGGAACCCCTCACGGCAATTATGCGCAAGCGCATTTTTCACAAATCCTCCCAGTAATTGAAGCTGTTGCAGGCTGAAGCCCTCACTCATTCATTATATTCACCAGATCTAGCGCTAACTAAGCCCCACTTTACCAAACATCTGAACAGCTCCTTCAGTAGCAGTGTGTTCAGAAAGAGTAGCAATTTGCGGTCGACTTTTTTTTTTCATTTCGCGCAATATAAATCATCAGCCCTTCATCAAATCGATTGCATAATGTTACCAACAGTGTAGCGAATCGTATGGTGCTCCCTCTGTGAGAAATGATGTACTCTGAGCCGAGTTATGATCTCCTGAAGTTGAAATTTCAAAATTCGGCCAAAACTTTCCTTAACCTAATATTAGGTCATCCCATTCAAACGTGCACAAACATCTACACGCCTGCCGGAAAAAGTAAGCCGAGTAGAGTGTCCACTTTGGTTTTGGTTTGAAGCTGGTAAATTTAGCTATTACACTGTTTGGCCGAAATGGCTGATAATGAAATATTAAAGAATCCAAAAGGTTTTTTCTGGTGGATGTTACCGAGGAATTATCAAATATAACGTCATATTGCGGAACCTTCCGTTCCTTGGAAGTGAGCGTAGGAAACGATGGCACGTAGGGAGCTCTCGAAGTGTACAATCTCACAATGGGCGCAGAAGTAGAAAGAAGAAAATTCGCAATTGATGGTCTGGATAATACTCATGATTTCCATCCTGCGTCTGAAAAGTGGGTGGATAAAGTCAAATCCTAAGTTGCGGAGCGCGCAGTTTGGACCATCTTGTTTCCCCGCGAAAGCGGCGCTCCTCATTCAGTTAGCCGAGTTGTGCTTAAAGAAGTTAAGATGGTCCACAAAACGTGTGACGGGGATCCTAATCCTCTTACATGAGCATGAGTCCAACATTGAGTGGGACCTGCAGCAACAACAATGTAATCCGCATCCGACGTCACCCACGGCACTTAAACGGTCATCAGTTATCAATGAAAAATGAGTGGTCAAGTACACCTCACCCAAATGCACAACTGTCGGCTTTGGAATAATGTCGGTGACTAATCCTTGCGTAGGCACATGAGCATCTACGTGGTTCCAACGTAGTGCTCATCATGGTAACAGATTTTTGGGATGATGCCTTTTAGCGGCGTTGTTCAGTGTAAACGACCGATCTTTTGCAGCGTACACCACTCCCCGACGACCACAATAACAAATGGATGGCAACACACAACTACAGAAAAGTAATCATCACCCATGACAATGGCAGACCCCATGTGGCCCGTATTGTTCGGCACTATCTCGATAAAAAGATGTATTCAGACTCGGATTAACCGCCGATCTCCAGACTTCCGGTCGTTAGAAATCAGCTATTATGAGTCGAAGGCACAGCTCAGCGGCAAGCAAGTGCTACGACTGATGGTCGATCGCCGAAAAAGACACCACTTGCATTTTATTGAGGCTTGTTAAAGTACGGAAGCTACCTGGTGTCCAAATGCTTCCTAGACTTTGAAAGTGGCTCAATCGCGGTATAAAAACACCCCTGAAGAATCAGCATTTCATCTTTCCTACCGCTCATTTTATTAGGAAAAAACCTCTTGCACGTTCTAATGGGATGATCTAATGACTTTCTTCTTTTTGGCGGCGAAGCTGGTCATCGGTCAAAGGTTGAGCCTTACGCTCTTCGTTCTGGCTTCGGAGGCAGCTGAAGGAGGGCAAGTATTGAAAACTTATGTACGTATGAGGCGGTGATACGTAGCTACCCACCCGTTGAAAAACGCGCCATTAGTGCGCTGTTGCGATCCTGACGCGCGTCTCAATGCCCCAGTTGCCTGCTGGAGGCAGGCAAAGTAAATTCTTGGGCCGACGCCGTTGTCATTTGATGTTGCTGAGGCGAATTTGATTTCACTCATGATGATGTGAAGCAATTGAAACTATAAGTGGCGAATAAGCGTAAAAAAAATGAAAAGGTGTTAATCATTGCTTTTGAGGAGCATCTGCCTCTCACTTTTATTCATTTTCTTGTAGCGCCTAGACTTTCGAAATCACCTACGAATTTTTGTTTGAGTGATGCTACCAGCGCAGTAGCGCCGCCCACCGTTGAAATATACCTTTCTTTCATGACGCTAACTGCTACTAACCACCCTCACTTTTCTCACAGTCTCATTTCTTACATGAGAGCATCGCCCGATTACATACACGCTACGCCCATCGTGGGCGAGTCTTCGGTTGCTTTGAAGGCACCGGAGGTGGCAATTTTGGCTTACGGAAATATCTACCGTAACGTTGCAGTTCGTCCACTGCAAACAATGCATACACGACACCTTGCTCAGACGTTGAGCGGGAATTCTGGATTTTGTTACCACGAACACCTATTTTTACCCTTTCGCTTATCTTCCCATTCATTGTTTCACTTACTTCACACCAGCTGGGCTATCACACAGTACTGCGCGAATAATACAATAAATTATGTGATGGGGTAATGGCGAACGTTGACCCAACGACGTCCGGGAGGCCGTCTTGCACAGTTTCACGTTGTAATAAGCGCAGTACTAGGCCCTATTCTAGGTGGGCTCTCTACAAATAACTATCATCAAGTGGATTTCCACGTAGTTTAGCAGTCGAAACATCCCATTCTATTGATATCGTAGTAAAAAATACATTTTTTTGCTGAGCATTTAGTGCTTAAGCTACTGGATGTCGATAATCTAGTCAGTCTTTAATTCGTTGAAGGAAGCCACCTCTTTTCGAAGGTCAGATGCTTTAGCGGTCGATACCTCTTGTCACAGTGATATCGACGATCCTTATGAATGAATCAGGAATGAATGCGTTTATTCACTGATCATCCAACACTTTGGCTTAAATGGTCACTATCGTGAGTTCAGATAGTTAAGGGATCGATAGTTTTATGTTCGACTGCATCGGGGAGCAATTCGTCCGTTGCCGAGCATCTAACTCCCACATGTTGGTGGTAGATCCATGTGCCAGTTACTGATGGTTTCGTTTTCCAGACATGCACCACTATTTCGGTTTTTACATACATAGTCTAGGGGTCGATATCCGGCATTGTTGCTATCTTGATCATTCATGTAAAGCGCAGTATCAAAAGATGCTCTCCATTACTTGGAACGCTAGACAATCCAGCGGTCAATACATCCAACTGATATCAGAACATAAATTATGTTTACCCAACAGCAGTGATCATCAGGCTCTATAGCGCTCGTATCATAGTAGTAAATAATATGTACCAGCTTTCACTTGCTAACCGTTACCAGTTTCGATAAGTCACTGTTTGGTCCCCTTACCCTGCAATACCTCTGAATGTGAACAGTCCACTGTCAGGTGGAAAAGAGAAACGGAATCGGTGACATTTTCCCTTCCGACGCTCCTTATCAAACGTTATTAGCTTGGATCACTCACCATTAATGTTTCCATCCCACACAGTGAAGCACCTGCCAATATAAGCGCCTTGGGATCAGCGCGAAAGGCGAAACGCACTCGGCGACATTTGCCTTTCAACATGCCCTATCGAATCTTATCAACCGTTATCAGTTTGGATCACCTACTATTAATGACCGTCCCACCCTGCTACATATATGACTGTGAGTACCTGCGCTGTGGGATCTACGCGAAAGGCGAAACAGATTTGGCCACATTCGCCTTTTGACGCTCCATCTCAAATCTCATCAAGCGTCATCAGTTTGGACCATCCAATTTTAATGTGCCCGTCCCAGCCCTTAAAATACCTATGAGTGTGGACGCTCTAGGATCGACTGGGAAGGCGAAACAGATGTGGAGATATTGGCCTTTCAAGGCTCCTTATCAGCTATCACTTTCGATACCACCGCTGAGATTGCCTTACCACCCCCTATATCAGTTGTGTAATTCAGGATCCCACTTTGCTGCGACGCAAAATATGAATTCCCGATCAAGCAGACACACACAAATACATACACCAACAGACACACTCAGCCGATTGTATAAAGTAGGATCAGCTTGAATGAATTGAATACTTTCTACGAGACAACAAATGACATCTTCTACAGCGAGCAGTCTGGAAAAGTGATGTTACAGTTCGCGGAGATGCGAATACAGACCACAACGTCGCGCTTTTGAATCCGGGTTTCTTTACCGATTATCGCTCTCGTCCTCGAATGTTCGTTGCAGAATATTCAAAAGAAAGATCGTTTCTTTCCATCTTCCTCTTTCTCCTGACTCGTCCCGGTTCCTTTGAAAGTGTTAGAGAAAGCTTGGACGTTGATCGGCTGACCTTAATCCATCTTTTCCCCAAGTTTGGGCCATTTTGGAACTTAATTAACGGTTTCCGGTTTGGTATTAACATTTCAGTGCACGCCCACCACTTACGAAGCTTGGCTAAGATCATGCGTGCTCTTTAATTCTTGTCCCAGACCTTAACCATCCCAAACTTGTTGCCATCTCCGAGATTTGTTTTTCATGTTTTGGTTTTGTGGCAGACCACGAGATAGAAGTATGGACTGACGTAGAGACTGGCGAAGCGTTTTCTAAATGGTTGGGGGTTAATTACTGAATTACCAATGAGAGTGGTTAAGACTCCAATGTTAAGAAGTCGGTAGTGCGCGGGATGAAGAGTTGCTAGATAAATTCAACGATAAGGCTAGTAGTCTAATCATCGCACGGCTTTTCGGGCAACTTAGATTCAGGTGTGTCGGGCAATATTAAATTCAACGTCAGATTCATTTCTCATCATTGGCATATACGTTTATATGATTGTCCGTTTTATCACCATTACATCATACTTATATTAAACAGTGAGTGCTAGTGCACTTGTTATTTGTATTACTTTTTCGCATTGATCTGGGTGGCATTCATTGTTTCAGACATCTGAATGTATTGAGCGATTATTTGTCCGTGAAACGATTGGAGGAGTAGTTGCTTTGCAGAAGGGACACAGCAACGCGGAACGAACTCTTCTGTCTCGACGATCCAGAGCACGAATGTTACTAGGTACGCAGCTGAAATGTTTAGGTGTGGGTGGAATGGCGTTTAAGCTCCATTCTCTTCAGAGGATACCTTCCATTCTGTTCTGGAGAGCATGAAGTTGGAAACTAATGAAAATGTCAAATTGGGGAGCAATGTGTCCACCTTTGCTTCAGCGCATCGTCGGTGCAGAAGGTGAGCTCGGCTTGGCTTTTTCAGTTGATGCAAGATATTTTTCGCTGAATCTAGACTGCCGACCAGTAGCCGCCGCAATCGCGAGTCAATTATTTCTCAGAGTGCCTGCTGTTGCTCGCTGTTGCAAACTCCTTACAAGGCTACGTTTGAGCTGAATGCATTATCAATCAATGGGTAGGTGTTATCGATTGGGCTTGCGGTAAATGGCATATTACTAGGTTTGACTTTAAAAAGTTTTTTGTTATAAAAACGAAATCGAACAAGATTAATTCATGAGGTAATATCCATTGCTATCAACGACTTGTTGCAAACGTTTGTGCTAAGAATGGATTCCTCTTTCGAAGAATTCGGCCGGTGGCGACTCAAATTAGTTGGACACCCAGAGTTGGACTTCTTCGCGGTTTGTGAACTTCCTCGGCCAGAAAGTGCTGTATCGACCGGAACAGACGGTAATCGGATGGTGCCAGGTCTGGGCTGTATGGCGGATGAGGCAGGGCTCACAGCCCAATCCCTCGAATTTTTTTCAAGGTGATTTTCGCGACAAGTGGACGAGCGTTGTCGTGGAAGAACTTTGACGACGTCGTTCCGACACCTTGACGACGCGGGTGTTGATACACGCGCTTCAGTTGATCTTTGTAGATGTCCGTCGTAAGTGGTTGACGCGAATCCAGAATTTCAAAGTACACGAAAAACTTCTGCTGTTCCACCAGACACGGAGCATCATCTTTTTGCCGTGTATATGCGGTTTCGCAGTAGGTTTTGGAGTGTCACCAGCTTCTAACCACTTCTTTTTCGCATTGCGTTGTCGTAGCAGATCTATTTCTCATATGATGTAACAGTCGAAGAAAGTTGAAGGAAGAGTCGAAGAAACCGCTGTTCTTAGAGCGACGAAGAAGAATGCCGGTTGCGCAAAACTGTTTCGAAGTAGCTTATAGTAGGAGTGAATAAATGGACAAATTCAACGCGCATTTCTCTTCGAACAACCTAATATTGGGTCTGTGGCGTTTTTCATCTCTTCCGAAGCATTCGGTCACTAAGGAACAACGGCTTTCATACGTTTCTGTTTCTTGTATTGCTCCAGCAGTTATTAGAGAGTTAGCTGTGAATACGAGTCTTCATTACACTTTTCTGAAGCTGATGTGCAAGTTTTACAGTTGTTCGTAGGATGTTTAAAGGATTTCCTGGCTTTGAAATTACGCTTGTTTGGTAATGCCGCTTTCATGCTTTGCGGCACCCGCAATGGCGGCAGCTATCGAAGCCGGTAGCGGCACGTTTATTACGCTCAGCCGAACTATACTATTGGATGATGGTCGTGGCGAGATCCCGCGCAATTTTTTATACAAACTAGACAGCAAGACAGACAAGCAGGTACACAAACAGGCAAACGTACAAACACACAGGCAGACGGACAGAAGAGGGGTAGCAGTTACAGTAGGATTTGTTTCGATTCCCACACATGGTGAAGCCTGGCGTCGAGAGAAATTTTCGAACAGTATTACCTCCTCCCCTCCCTGGGTCGACGCCTCCGAAACTGTCGCCGCAGAGCTGTTTGTCTGAACCCGAAGGCAGCGTTGCCCGAGGAGCCTGTGTTGGGTGGCCGTTGAGTGCCCTGGTGTCTATTCTTGTTTTGAGAAATGAACCTCTTACATGTACATATATGGTAATTTCGCTCGCATTCTTATATTGATGTAGATCATCCTATTAGCCTTTACGGGGAACATGCTGTAGAGCGCCGGTCGAGAGTCATCTCGGCGTTCTTCACTCCAGCTTCCTTGATCACTTAGCTATCCCCTTTTGCTTTCATTTTTTGCTTGAATTTAATTTGAAATATGTGTCAGCAATCTATTAGGTTGATCGAAAAGTTTTGATAGGGTTGAGATTTTTTCTATTACTCAGCAAGTAATGCAGGCTAATCAGCAATATAATAACCATCGTTAGTTATAACATTGTCCCACCTAAAGAGCAGGTCAGCGATTTTCTTCTCCCAGAATCAGGAGGATTAGGAGTCAAAGAAGTCACCGACCACATGTTCAAGGTGACGAATTTTTTTTTTGCTAGGAAAGCTTCAAGGGGCCGGGACAAGTGGTAATCTGAGGGGGCAGTAAGGTGAATAGGGTGCATGTGAAACCGTATCCCAACCTACAGTGCTCTGCATAATTATACAACCACCTATAAATTGTCCAAAAACTCTGTTCGCAGAGTGATTCAAAAAAAGTCTCTGAGTGAAAGATGTAGCCAGTGTGGGCGCGCATTCGCACGTCCATACTAAACTTTAGCCAAGAAACAAAGAAGATTCTTTTCTTAATTTGTTTTGAAAATGGCGCTTATACATTCTGCAAAATTATACAACCACCGAACAGACTGACGCATTCGTCAACCGAGAAACAACGAAAGAGAGGAAAATGCTGATTCTGCGATCATTTGGTCCTCTACTGCTTCGAATAGCCACAAATTTGATGCTATAGGTCTATATAAAGATTTTCAAAATCTTTTTAGATGACATGCTGTCACGCTTCGCTGACAACGTCTTTGAACTTCCTGTCTCCTTCCAATCGCTCTGAATTCGCTTCCCCATGGAACCCCAGATAATATTCCATCAGGTAAAGATCGAAGCCGTTCGTTATCCGGGTCGAAAGGTCCATTCAGTGACGGCTTCACCATGATCGAGTGGTCTAGTTGACATGGGATGGTCCCTAAACTTGCATGAGAACAAGATTTTGGTGAAGATTCCGAGACGCATGGAGAGGGGAGGGTACGGCACAAAAAAGCTCGGTAATCGGATAGTTCATCCCTGCGAGAACGAAACAAAAATTCGAATGATTATTTGATCCCACACCATGACGAATTGTCCGAAAATTCCCTCAAGTTTGTTCACTTTCCCCTTTTGTTTTTTTTTTCAGATTGTTCTGTCTGATGAAAAAAGGGTTCAGCTATGACGTCCCCGACGGCTACCGGCACTATCCCACGAGGGACAAACTTAAGTTTTCAAGAAGAACTTGAAAGAAGGAGGTGTCATGGTGTGGGATCGAATAATCATTCGAAATTTTGTTTCGTTCTCGCGGGGATGAACTATCCGATAACCGAGCTTTTTTGTGCCGTACCTTCCCCTCGCCATGCGTCTCGGAATCTTCACCAAAATCTTGTTTTCATGCAAGTTCATGGACCATCCCATGTCAACTGGACCACTGGATCATGGTGAAGACGTCACTGAATGGACCTTCCGACCCGGATAACGAACGGCTCCGATCTTTACCTGATGGAATATTATCTGGAGTTCCATGGGGAAAAGAATTCAGAACGATTGGAAGGAGACAGGAAGTTTAAAGACGTTGTCAGCGAAGCGTGACAGCATGTAATCTAAAAACATTCTGGAAATCTTTATATGGACCTATAGCATCAAACTTTGTGGCTATTCGAAGCTGTAGAGGACCAAATGAGCGCAAAATTAGCATTTTCCTCTCTTTCGTTGTTTCTCGTTTGACGAATGCGTCAGTCTGTTCGGTGGTTGTATAATTTTGCAGAATGGTATAAGCGCCATTTTCGAAACAAATTAAGAAAAGAATCTTCTTTGTTTCTTGGCTAAAGTTTGGTATGGACGTGCGAATGCGCGCCCACACTGGCTACATCTTTCACTTAGAGACTTTTTTTGAATCACTCTGCGAACAGTTTTTGGACAATTTATAGGTGGTTTATAATTATGCAGAGCACTGTAGCTCCTCCAATTTTGCACAGGTCTCATTACCCGTGCAAAATCGGAAGAGCTAGGTTGGGACAAGGTTCCACATCCGTCCTATTCCCCTGACACTGCCCCTTCAGATTACCGCTTGTTCCGGCCCCCTAAGGCGTTCCTAGCAAAAAAAAATCGTCAATTATGACCATCTTGGACAAGTGGTCGGTGACTCCTTTGACCCTAATCCTCCTAATTCTGGGAGAAGAGAATCGCTGACCTGCCCGTTGGGTGGGACAATGTTATAACTAACGATGGTTATTATACTGTTGATTAGCCTGCATTACTCGCTGAGTTGTAAAATAAAATAGAAAAAAAATCTCAACCCTATCAAAACTTTTCGATCAGCCTAATACATAACGAGTGGTGTTACCGCTTATATTGCTTACTCCTTTGATCATCATAGATTTTTTAAGTACTGTTACAGATTGAAAAATCTCAAGTCGTTTGCATGCAGGAACGTATCCTATTGCATTGAGCCTTGAATTACAAATCCCAAAAAAGTTGGCTAAGTGTTTTTCGCAATCCTTGTCATCCTGTTGAATTTACATTACTCGTTTTCCATATTTGGACAAAGCATCACACCTGTTATCATATTCCATCTTCACATAAGTTGGATCGGCTGGAACACTTAGTCGACTGTCAAATGTTCAGGCGTGTACCCATGAGACATTAGAACTGGAAAGCAGAACCTACGCTCCCTCACAGCCCTTTGACCTCTGTTTCCTCAGCCTTCGCGTTTACGAAGCTTTCATGAAATGCATGTACTCGAGTTTGGATCAGGTTTTGTAATTCTTATTTTCTGTAGACCACAATTTATTCTCCGCATATCGGGAGCTTTGAAACGGGAAAATGCAGAGAAAAAACAAAAAAACGACTCACTCTTTTCCTCCCTCGATTCAGCCTTGAAACTGCAATTCTTTTATCCTGTGAGTTTTATCGGTTGCAGAGAACTGTCGATTAGAGTTCAACATATGGACCGGCATTTGGTTGAACAGATGAATTTTGAAGAAAGTGTTCTGGGGACGTTCGAGCATCTGTATGGAAGTTGTAACAGGAAAGATACTTGTGGTATGGAAGGCGATCCGAGTAACGGTGTTCCACCTACATTGCTGGTTCTTGTTAAACTATTCGTGATCTATTCTGCAGATTACGACTCTGGAATAAAATCGTGTGATACAAGAATCTCCAGCTTACACAGCATTCTTGCACGCCCTCCAGTTCTACTGCCCCCAGACAAGAAGCTCGATTTCGGAGATCAGTGTGGAAATGTCATCAACTGCCCAGATGAATGTGAAATGAATCAACACATGCTGGTTTGGCCTTTCTTTATACCATCCTCATCATCACCTTCACGAACTGTAGTAAGTAAATAATATGTTTCAGGGGATCTCACCATTTTGGAGAAGACCTACGGCAAAAGCTTGTAGTAAAAATAGTGACTATGCTCCGTTGAGGACGACGTTGCATTATGGGTAGGATAGCATTCTCCCTCTTCTTTGCTTTACTCAAAACCAGTCACCCTTTTTCTCAAGTAAAAAAATACTGCGTTTGGTGATGGCATTTCAGATGTTCATCGTCTCATCCACTTCGACACGACTACAAAGAGTATTACCTCGAAGATTTGATTGATCACCGTCAGCCTGCAAGATTTCGGATAGATTACTATCGCATGGAACAAATTTGGTCTTACTTGGAAGGATTGTAAGTACCTCTTTTGTCTTGCGCAAAGAAAGCAGTGCTGCTTCATTGGCTATTGGGATGGGGTCATTACTATCACCTCATGGTGCTGAACTCATTTTGGTCATTTTTTCGCCAAGAAAATCATCTGTACTGAAAACTGGCACAAGGTTTTTTAACTAAATCATTTTCTATAAATTTTTGCAGCATTTTCTCGTCATTCTGAAACTTTGGTGATACTTCGCGATGAAACCTTACCATTGTCGATGCGTTAGAATCACCAACTTATTTTCACTTTTCTCCTACTTTTCGAAACCGTGTAGGAACCAGGCTATGCTACAGCGATCTAAGTAGATGGTTTTTAGAGAGCGGCTCGGTCTCTTGATTACACTGATAGGAGGTATTCTTATTCGAGCTGCAAGGGTGGTTGCTTGAAAGTTTTTGCAATAGGCTACTGAAGACCCCTATGTAAGTGTAAGGATGGGCCCTCGTCACTTGCTGTTTTTTTTCGCACCAATTTCTTTTTTGATTTGTCATAGTGCCTTCTTGGTTCTCTAAATGCGAAACAGTAATTTGAGACCATTCTTTTTATTGTGGTTTTGATGCTTGTCCTGGATCTGCTCACGCTTCCTGCGAGTGGAATTGTTTTAATAGACCCACTTGATGGGCGGTCCAGTTGTTCATTGCGCTTTGCGTGTGAATCAGCTATGTGTTATCTGCGTTATCAAAATCAATACCATTCGGAGTTGAAGACAGTTGGTGGGGCAGGCACTTTTCCTTATTGTAGGTCTTTTCAGTTGTATACAATCATTTGTAACAGCTTTGTGACTTCCAACTCGTCTTCAAACTCAACCCCAGCAGTACTTGCAATTCAGTGATCCAGTGACCCGTCCCTCAGCACGGCGATGGGCCTTGCGCGGGTTCAACTTCTCTTCCACATTAAACGGTCCTTCGCAATCGTCGTCCAGTGCACGACAACGGGATCTCGAACGTTACTTCGGAATGCAAGCGAATCGGACCATCTCGTGGGCGGACGACCAGGTGGACGTTTGTGGTGACGAGGATACCACAACACAGTTGTTGTGCTCCAACGGCCGTCACACCTCATCAGATATCCGGCAAACCTGTGTTTCGCCTCGTCGCAGTGTTGAATCACATCTCATACTTTTGATCTTGCTCTCACGTCGACGTTATGAAGGCCGAGTTCGCGCTGTCGCGAAAGAGTAAGTCCAATAAACCGTGTCCTTCGTGAGATCAACGACGCTTTTGATAGATTGAACGCCGTCCAAGCTGCTTTCCGGCGCCTCGCTATCTCCATCAAGTCGTTCTTCATGTTCAGCAGACGCCCTACAGCAGACGCCCTAGGTAGACGTATTCGCTGACGTCCTCGACCAGATCTCCGTTCAAAGTCACAGGAGTTTGCCTTGCACGGGCGTTCCTCATGACCTTCGTCTTGGACTTGTTGATCACAAGGCCTGCCTTCGAGCGTCCAGCATCCAAGCTACAGAGCATTGCGCTGGCCTCCTCAGGCGAACTGGTAGTCAGCACGACGTCGTACGCAAATCGCGGTGGTTCAGGCGCTTCCCGTCGATGGTAATTCTGGACTGGCACCAGTGACAGCGACGAATCGCAGATTCGAGGCAAGCGGAGAAAAGGTTGGGAGAGATGGGATCTTCCTGCCGTACTCCTTCCTCCACAGCTACCTCAACGTCCTTATGAAAAGGCCAAAACACTGTCGTGCAATCTGTATAGCACTTGCTCAGCACATTCACGTCGCGCCTTTCCACGCCTTGCTCTTCCAACGCTTCCCACACCTTCGAGGGTTCCACCGAATCGAACGCCTTCTTGTAGTCAATAAAAGTAAACACCAGGCATGTGATGCTCGCGGGCTACTTCGATCAACCGACAGCAAATGGCGACGTGGTCCAGTGTGCTGTACGAGCGACGGAATCCTGCTTGTTCTACCGGTTGCGCTTCATCGAGTGTCCTTCTTATGCGTGCAAGGACGCAGCGTGTGAAAACTTTGTACAACACAGGCAGAAGGTAGTTGGATAAATCCTCCCCGTCCCCTTTTTTGAATAGCAAGATCACTGATTTACTCTAGACGTCTTGCACCTGGTTCACTTACATATCGAGTGAACCTTCTAGCGAGGGCGCGATACAGAGGCGCCCGCCCGCACGAACGAAGCATCTCCGCGGTGATGCCGTCGCTTCCGGAAGACTTTCCTCGAGGCATTCGCTCGGTAACATACGGACCTCCAACGGCAGGAAGGGCAATACATCTTCTCCAGCGCTGAGTGCTACTGTGGAACCGCATTTGACTTGAAAAGTTTAGGGAAGAAGTTTGCCATAATGCGCTCCATTTCTGGCCTGGACGAGCTGCGGGTTACATTTGGTGCTTTCAAAATGGGATGGCCAGACGATACTCTGCTAGTCCTCTTCTTGCCTTCTTGAGACTGCGTTTTCCCTCTGCTGCACCGGGCAGGCGGTTTCTAGCATAACAGGCATGATCTTCAGCAACTCGTTTCCTGCAAAGACGATTGAGAGTAGTGTACTCCAAATGGAATTTCACTGGATCCATCTGCCTGCGTTTTTCAAGCAAGCTCCGCGTAGCTTCAGAAATGCGGCGTGAGGCATGATTGGCAGCCAGTTTACGGCAGTCGCGCACCATCTTTGAAATAGTGCTTACGACTGAATCGTAGTCCTTACTGAGGTCAGCAAGCACCTCAAATTGCTCCTTCGTCATATCCTACTAACTGCCTCTGCATCTACTTCACTTCGGCGTATACGCCTTGACAAAATCGACGCATGCGTGTCTGCTCACACTCGAAATGCAAGCGGCTCGTAAAAGCCGATGGTCGCTTCCTGTGTAAAAGAAGGGACCTCGGAGATATCCGTTATGGCCCTACGATTGCATAAAATACGGTCGAGCTCATGGCGATGTTCCGCACTGGGATAAAGATAAGTCCATCTTTTATCCGCGGCTTTGACAAACTGGCTGTTTCCATGGAAAAGGTGGTGGACTTTGCAACTCGCCAGCCTTTCTCCTGCTCCTTTTCGCGTCTAAGCCGGGTGCAGTCCGACGAAGACTTTCCCAGGTTTGCGAGCGCCTATTCATGCATTGAAATCGCCGCCTACTACGACATAGTGGCTTATTTGAGTGAGCACGAGGTCGGTTAGCTGGTCGTAGAAGTCGTCATGATCCCTTCCGCGGTTCAAGAAACACTCCTGTTCCATCACTCCACGTGCAAGAGAGCGATTCCTTCCTTTTCGTTTCGTTCAGTCCAATGACATCGAATTTGATCCGTTTTGCTTCATCGATGAGTGCCGAGAGCCGAGCGGCCGAACCGATGCCGCGACAGTTGTATAGGCAAGCAATCAGGTGGCTCGCTCTGGTCCGTTTTCTGTGGTAGCCTATGGCCCTGAGATTTCTTCACCTTTGGCTGTGTGCGTATCCATCGCTACCGTACTGGGCAGGGACAGCCTGCAGGGGAATAAGGCGATGTCGAGAAGTTGTTGTAGCGACTTTCGTTCCACAGGATAGCCTTGCTAGGACGTTCCTGTTACTCAGGGAAGTGGCCGTCCTACCATGAGCTTGGGCGCTTTGGGCTCTTTAGTCACGAATGTCGGTATGGGGCATGACCGAACCCTACCCAGAAGGGTATTCCTAAAAGCTCGCACACCACGGCAAGGTAGAACCTAAGTGCGAGATTGATATATATCAGGGGTAAATAAACATCTACATCATCGCTTCTAGGGGAACTAATTGGTTGGACGTGACAAGGTGCGTGAGGGGAAGGTGGGGGTAACATACATACGTAAGAGGCGGTGACATACATCAGGAGTTTGGCAAGTGACCATTAGAAATTGAAGTTTGAAAAGGAGCTGAAATTGCGGGCTGGTGGGGAATAAGTATAGGAATGAAGATGGAAGCTGAAGGTTAAGCCGCGGAATGCTAAGTGGTTAATGCTGGAGGGACGTAGGAACTGGAATTGGAGATGTGGGCCGCTGAGGGGTTAATGGTGCTAATGAGACAGTAGCTGGATATGAAACTGGAGCTGATGTGAAAAATGGGTTTTATGATTATGCTGAGACCAAATACAACAGGAGGTGCCACATGCATGGCGCCTCAGTAAGATGAGAGGGAGAAAGACTCATAACCTGGGATTATGGGGTGAGCGACGTGAGAGAGGATGTAGTAGAATCCACGGGTAATCATGTAGAATGCATGCGGCTCTAATGGTGTAATGAGAATAGAGGAACCTTGAAGGGAAAAGGGGAAAGTTGCAGTGTAAGCCTGGAACAATTCTTGGGCCAAATAAACACCTATGAAGAGAGATTAACAGTTCTCATGGAACCTGGATAAAGTATGACCTCTCACAAAGTAGCAGGTAAAAAGGAGAAAGACCCTATGTCAAGTACGGTTGTGACAGGTCTATTCCATGAATTAATTCCCTTAGAAGCGAGGGAGATGCTTATGTACTACCATTGTATAGATTAAGACAAAGGGAACATTTCGAGGCAGACATGAGTGGCGCGATCATGGGTTACTGAAATTAAACTTGAGAGTTCGGTTTGTGTCACTGAATGTTACTGCAAACTACGAGCCAACTTCTTTATTTGTACACTTTCATCTTTTCTCCTTTCATATTTGCATTGCTTTTTGCATCTTAAAGCTTAACAGTTGGTGGAAGCAATCAATTAGGGTCACTCTGTAGGCAGGGATTGATCTCTATGATACAGGTCTTGGTTTGAAGGTAAGGTGCAAATTGATTTACAGTAGTTCTGTAATTACGTTATCGTATACCTACCGTGTACTGTATGGACTAAAGGTGCACATTCTCATGTGGTATAGCTTAGAGGCTGAGAGAATTGTACCGTTATCAGAGGAAAGCATTTGTCGGGCAATGACATCGAAATCAGTATGGATCGAAATCACCGTTGCTCGTGTGGAGGGGCGGAAATTGGTAGTGAACCAAATCAGTGGGCAAGGCTACAGTGGTGTCGGTCCTTATTAGGTCATGGGCTATCGATCGGAATTATCAGTTTTTGTGAAAAGCACCGTAAGTTGGTCATCGCAACACCAGCTTCTGGCTTTTGGAAACGAAGGGCGTCATAGACCCGAAGAAAGCAGAATGCTCACCCAATAAGAATCCCTTTAGGTACTCAGAGAAAGGTCCCTCAGCAAGGTTGTGAATGAGGGTGGCGAAACTTCGGATTTTCGAGTTGAGGTGACTCTTAGAGCTTTTTCTGCTCTACGAAACGCTGCTGTCTGTTTATCGATTCCTTTGATTGCCTAATATTCATGTGATTGAAAATTAAGTAAGCTGAAGGCAAAAATCCGCACTTGACACTTCGTCTTCCTCGTCTGCCATCGAGATCGAAAAATTTATGCGCGTAAGTTTTCGACAGAGCTTATTCAGCTTCACAAAATGGTACTGCCTTTCGTTCGAATCGCTCTATTTTTAGTTGTTTTTAAGACACTAATGCAGCGCTCAGCAAAAGTGTGCACTTTCGGTATCTTCTCTTGTTCGCCAATCATCGAGATTGAAAAGAATACTCACATATGCTTCCGATAGATCTTTTTTCACTCTACGAGATGACGCCATTATTCTTTTGAATATTTTCACAGTTTGATATTCCTACTCACTAAAAGCCTGCCAGCACTTTTTTGCAAAAAAAATCGAGATTTCACCAAACTTTTATCGCACAAGAAACCCCTCAACTATAACAATAGATGGCTCAGAGATGTCTATTTCCTTCAATTGATTTCATTTGACGTGGAAGAGGTCAGCTTTTTGGACCTCCATGCGCCGAAAGTGTAGTATTTCTCCTATAAGTCACTTTATTCTTTAATTTTAAAAATAGCAAACAATCAAACGATTCAGAACAAGTAAGATGAGATGATCGTTCCGTAGAGCTGGAAAAGCTCCATCAAAACATATGCGCATACACTTTTTGACCTCGATGGCAGACGAAGAATGGAAGTGTCGGGAGCACGAATTTTTGCCTTCAGATTACTTCATTTCTAAACCTCATAAATATTAAGCAATCAAAGAAATCGAAAAACAAATAGCACCGTATTGTAGAGAAAGAAGCTCTATCGAACGAATAAACTCCGTCGAAAGGTGAAGAGAACGTTGCGAAACAGAACAAAAAAAAAACGGCGGGAACTTATTTCTCAACCCTACAGGGTTTCCCAATATTACGGGCGCCAATATATTGCAATATTTTGCTGTCGCAATAGAGTGACGGAAAAATCAACTTATGCACAACTTCACCCACATTTTATGTAACAAGACGTAGCAGTCATATCATAGGTTGTCCTGCTCCAACAGGGATACAAGCTCAAAATCTCTTCATCACTCAACCGTCCTTGACACGCAAGTTTTTTTCATACATTCTTTCCAGAATCTTTCTCAGGGCTACCTTATGTGACTCCATTGGCTGACTCATCAGACCTTGCTTCTAGTTGAGGACCCCGGCAGAAGATCAATGAAATCATATTTTGAGAGGATGGTCGGACGCCTCGGAAAGTGATGAATTCAAACAGATCGAGTCGGCAACGCTTTTGAATCTGTTTGGTTTTCTAAACTGAAGCTTCTACCCGTTAAACGCACCAAGTAATGTTCCGAAGCACTAGTGAGGCCAGAGCTTTATTATGTTTAACAGCTTGTTCTTCATGTTCACAGTCCCGCAAACTTTGCGCTGAAATCGACGGAGACCAACAGCGTGTCATTATTGGACCCTCAATCATTATTCTGACCCGCTTACTGGTACCCAAACACCCTATCGGCATGGTATACCCTACCAGACGTTGCTGGCCGCAGTAGGTTGGCCTTAACGGTTCAGGACGTGGAAATTTTTTCCCTTGAACAAAAGTACGGTGAGGTGCGTGTCACCGTTGAAGCGAATGACCGCGAAGTGCATTTGAAAAAATCCTGAAATCGCAAAAATACCATGAGCTTCACCCCGACAAGCATGCACCTTGCAAGAAGAAGATCCTGTGCACCCGCTGAGCAGCAAATGAAAGAAAAAGGATTGATACAATTGTATAGAGGAATATGAAGGAACACGAGCTCAGGCCCCATAATTTTGGGACACCCTGTATACAGTGTGTCCCAAGAGTTATAGGTCCACCCTGTTTTTCATCCATATCTCCAGAATGGACCAGCAATTCCTTTCCAAATTTTTATCCGTGGTACCTGATCACTGTAGCGATCAAACGGTTGAAAAAAATGGAAGTCATAAAATTGCAAAATTTCATTTGCTTTTTTTTCAAAAATAAGGGTGTCCCAAAAGTATAGGTCCACTCAGTCTTTCCGCCTTGCTTCCATCGAGAGGTAAGTTGTGAAGTAATTCTGCTGACGCGTCCTTCTGAGATTACTCTACAGTGCCATGCAACGCGGTACGAAAAAGGACAAATTCTGAACTACAAGGATGTGGGACTCAGGGGAGGGGATCTTTGGTCAGGATTGACCTTTCACTACTCCTGCCTCGCACCTTCCCTAATTACTTCGCACCTCTCCGAATGCGCCTGAGGGATGACCCCCCTAATTGCTTTCGCTTAAGTCAACATTTACAGCGCAATGAATAGGAAGCGTGGATTTTAGTTGGGACAAAGAGAGATTTGCAGAATTAATTTAAATTATTATTAGGTTGTTCGGAAAGAAATGCGCGTTGAATTTGTCCATTTTTCTCTCCTACTATAAAAGATTCTTCAAAACACTTCAATCTATTAGAAAGAGATTTTTATTGTGCATCTTTTCATATATCTTTGTCTATTCTACTTGGTTTTTTTCAAAGAAAAAAAAAGTTTCAACGACTTGAGGCCGACTTCCATGTTCTTCATCATCCAAGCTTTCATTACCGTTTTTTAAACGTTGGAACTTTGCCCGACACTTTATACAGCCAAATCTTTCTGCAAACATTATACGCATGGCGACAAATATTTACGGCTTATTGCATTGAATCTTGCATTTTTTTAAAATTTTTTTTTCAAAATTTTGAAAAAAAAATTGAAATTCTTTTTTGAATTTTTTCTTCGAAAAAAACAAGTAGGTATAGACAAAAGTATTTCAAAAGATGCGCAATAACATTCTCTTTTTAACAGACAAAACTGTTTTACAAAATCTTCTGTAGGAGAAGAGAAATAGATGGACAAAAAAACGCGCATTTCTTTCCGAACAACCTAATAGCTTGTGAGGAAAGTTCTGGCCGGGTTTTTCACGTTCACAAGATGATTCAAAGCTCAGAGCGCGTCAACATGAATCAGCTACACAATTGTGCTCTTTAGATAGGCAAAAAGTCGCTCTTTCTGGATATATATTTTACTTGGAATTCCACAAGTTTTTTGAATTACTAGGGAAATTTTGAAGTAATGCGAAAACGGCACTTTCTAGATGACTACACTTCACGAGTTCCTATTTAGCCGAGTCCCTGCGGAGGTGACCACATGTAAGTGCTGCAAGGGGAGGGGGGAAGCATTGAATGGAACACTTCGTCCTTGGTTTCAGAAGTGCACAGATGTGAATGAGTTGCTCGAATTTTTAATTGATCAAATCGCTTCATCTAAAGCGGCAGAAGGCGATGAGCGCTCATACTTGCAGAGGATCTCCAAAAGTATTGGCCCTCAACACACAGGCTTTGTTAACCACCCCGACGGCCTTGATTTGGAAAAACCCGAAAAAGGGTGCCGCGGGACCCCTCAGAGCGACTTGCGCATTCTCCACAAATCCTCATCCAATGATTGAAGCAGTAGCAGGCTGAAGCCCTCATTCGTGTACCACATTTACCAGATCTAGCGCTAAGTAAGCCCCATTTTCCCAAACATCTGGACAGCTTCTTCAGCAGCAGTGTTCAGAAAGGATGGTGATCCGAAGTCGACTTTTTTGATTTTGCGCTATATAAATCGGCAGCTCTTCATCAAAATGAGGTATGCTAATATCCATGATGTTTCCAAAGGTGTTGCAAATCAAATGGTACTTATTCTGAGAGAAAAGACGCAGTCTAAGCCGAGTTATGATCTTCCGCAGTTGAAATTGCGAAAAGGGGCCAAAACTTTCCTTACAACCAAATATTGAGAATTCGTGAAAGAAAGAGAGATAAAGTAGAATGTGAAAATGGAACAATGAGTCTGAAATGAAAAGGAACTAGCTGAGCAATTCATGAGAAGTATTTCTGGTAGCTTTCTTTTCTGATCTCTGAGTCCAAAAACTTTCGTGAGAAACAAGATACTTTCTATCTACGTCCAGCTATATTACTAACTTTTATACAACTTCGAAATTTTTTTCTGCTTCATAATGATTCCACCCAATTCTAATTATTCCATTTGGCCGATGTAATAATGATCTTAATCAGTTACATAGTTGATGAATCGATGAAGATAGTTAGATCAGCGAATTGAGCGAGGTCATCCCTTATGGGCATTCGGAGAGGAGCGAAGTAATTAGGGAAGGTGCGAGGCGGAGTCGTGAAAGGTCAATCCTGACTAAAGACCCACACCCGGGACTCAGAAATCGCATAAATTCCTGAGAAGATGGGCCTATCCCACAACTCGATCAGCAGCTTCTATCGCATCATGGACTTGTACGAAACGAAAAAGAGAATTGGAAGGCCGCAGAAGCTTTCTGATAGGCAGAATCGGATCCTCAACGCTGCGTCCAGTTCCAGAAAGGGTGTTTGTCGGCTGTGCAGGGAACTGGCACCTACTCTATCAAAAAGCACTGTGCACCGTCTGCTCAAGTCGTCTCCTCACATCGAGCGAAGACGGTTTTCATCCACGCCATACCGCACGAAGGCGCCCGAAGAGGCTCGAATCCATTTTGCCAAGTAAAATGTTAGCTGGATGCATCAATGGGATGAGGTAGTCTGCAGGGTTACGTTATTGACGTAGTAGTTCACACAGCATTAGTAGTGTTGCAGGTGATCTTTTCTAATGAGAAGAAATCCAATTTGGATGGACCGGACGGCTTCGTTCCGTACAGGTCCATGGTGCGACAGAAGCTGCTGATCAAGTTGTGTGTTAGGCCCATCTTCTCAGAATTTTTGCGATTGCTGAGTCCCACATCCTTGTAGGTCAGAATTTGTCCTTTTTGGTGCTCGGATAAATGCGTACCGCGTGGCATGGCACTGTAAAGTAAATCTCAGAAGGATGCGTCAACGCATCTACTTCACAACTTACCTTTCGATGGAAGCAAGGCGGAAAGGCTGAGTGGACCTATACTTTTGGGGCACCCTTATTTTTGAAAAAAAAAGCAAAAAAAAAATTTGCAATTTTATGTCTCCAATTTTACTGAGGCATTTGATCGCTTTAATGATCAGGTACCACAGATAAAAATTTAGAAAGGAATCACTGGTCCATTCTAGAGATGAGTGAGAAAAAGGGTGGACCTATACTTTTGGGACACACTGTATATGGCGAGTTTCTTAGTAGACGACAGCATACCTCATACCGACTGGGTTGTTAAAGGTACTTTGCGCGATGATCAGCCTGGTCGACTTAGCCCCTGGGTGTAGTACCTTGGTTTACTGTTCAGGTTGCAGCCTTGTTGAGATGCCGCCATGCCACCACGGCGATACCCTTCTCCTCCTCTTGTTAAGGCTAGTTTTTGGAAGGGGGAAGGAGAGCATGATGTTACGACTGTTTTTTTTGACCGATACTGTGCTCATGTTGGCATATTCATTGTGGACTAATTTTGAACCTTTTCGTAGTTACCGCACGAATCGCAGATTCGAAATGAAATAATACGGAAGGAGGGTGTTTAAAGGAATCGTCCACGGAAAATGAGTTTTTGTGTTACCCATGTATTTATGTTGTATTTGCCTAATGTTGGCCTCATGCAAAATCTCACGCGAAAAAATGTGAATCTGGCTGAGATACAGCACCACAAAGTGCGGTCCCAGTGGGCGGGGCCTCCGTGTAAAAGCCTCGTCCCGTCTTCCGCCGCTGTTGGGAACGGAGAGTAGGACTGTTTACGTAATCTTCTGTTCCTACAATGCGTCTCCGACCACGGCGGACGCGGTACGAGGCTTTTACACGGAGGCCCCGCCCACTGGGACCGCACTTTGTGGTGCTGTATCTCAGCCAGATTCACATTTTTTCGCGTGAGATTTTGCATGAGGCCAACATTAGGCAAATACAACATAAATACATGGGTAACACAAAAACTCATTTTCCGTGGACGATTCCTTTAAGAATTTGTAAAATTAAAAGGTATCTTAGGAGTTATTAGTTGTCCCTTCCTTATTTTGTATCCGTGGATAAGGAGAGTTTAAAATGCCTTTGATTTAGTGAATAATTGGTCATTCACAATTATAAGGGTATCACATATGAGTTTATTGGCTGGTTCTAGATTTATGCTGCGCCTCGTGTGATGTGTGACCTTACCTCACGATTTGGCGTCGCGTTGTAGGTGCATGATGTTTGTGAGCGCGATGGCTAGACTCGGTAGGAACTACATGTAAATATGAGGGAAGAGCGGCGACCGTATTCTACGTCTATTTTTATTCATTGCCGCTGAGTTCAGTTTATTTTCAAACTGTTTCATTTCACTGGGCAAAACTAAACGGTTCAGCTCATCATTGGTTGGTTTCAGCTTTTCGCATCCATACATTTCTTCGATTTTCAGTGCTGTGTATCATTCTTATTTGCATCACATAAATAGTGTGGAAGAAGCGTTAGAACGTAAACCTGGTCTTCGTCACATTCTTGTACCAAAGTCCGGAGCGAGCCTTTCGCTAGAACTGTCGCATATTTGCTTTTGTGGCAGTTTTAGGACATCAAAAGTTTTGTAGGTTTTCGTACTTTTATCAAAACACTATCATCAACTAGTGTTCATCTGAAAACGTTGGGTTCTGTCCAATAATGGAATCATTTCGAACAACCTCGATTTAGCGGCAAAATGTATAAAGATAGCCGTAAGACACGGTCGCCGCTTTTCGTTCGCACACACGCAATTCCCACCGAGTCGAGCCATATCGCGCTCAAACGTCGCGCGCCGACGCCGCGATGCGGACATTTTTACGTATGTGTACACACTTCTTGTGCCAGTACACAGGCAACAACTCTACTGAAAACCAATTCGTTACGTTCTTATAGCAATATACCCACCATCAAGCTACCTCTGGAGAAGAACTCTGTGAAGGGAGACAGTATATCGAGGCGAAGTAGAGCACTATTCAGGAAAGAGGAAGCAGTCTCTTCGAGATTTGTACAGAAAGAAGCAAAAGACATTCCAGGTTAGTATCATTGAAGGCTGCAAATCGTCCGTATCGGCATTATTTTCTACTTGAGATATTTTGCTATGGATCAGTGCATCATGACTGTTCTTCTGTAACTGAAGTGGAGTTGGTCAGTCAAAACGTGGTGTAATACGCATCGATCACATTCTTTTTGGAATCTGATGTTTCGCGCTCGATTACAGCTCAGCTCAATTTCGAGAACCTAATTAACTAATACGGCTCACCCACCGATATGCTTTAGTCTATCAATTTACATTACCAGTAATGTGTTAAACAAGCTAACATGTGGACCAGGTTAAGTGAAGCTCATGGAAATGACATGGGAGTAGTGTTAGCAAAGCAGATCCAATAAGTGATGGCAGCAGAGGTGGAGCTCAGAAAGATTGCTATTTCTGCAAGTTTGTAGAGGTAACCATCTCCTGCGGAACCGTAGTTTGAGAAGGGGCACTCAGTACAGATAAGTCTTTCATGAAACAGACTGCAAAGCTGTGTAGGATTACGTGGGATACCAAGAACTCAAGAGCGGTAATGCAGTAATAATTGAATGGTTAAGGTTTTGGCCCATGTCTTCACACTGAAAGCGTTGAGGCTGCCCAGTAGCTCGTCGTAAGTTATATATTGCACGAACTGCTACAAATGTTTGTGTTACTACTTTCGCTCACATTGACAGGCCAGCTGATGAAGAACCAACACACAACAACATGTATAAGAATCTTATTGGAACCACTGTCCAAGATGTCACCTGGAACAGGAGCGCTTAATTCCTACCCCGGTTGTATATCTTACTATGTTGGACAGAAAGTTTTCGCCGTTTTGTGCATTGACTGTTTCCTTTTAGTCTGCTCTTTCTTCCAGGAGCGAATTTCGGAATAGTCCTCCAGGGTGTGTATAGTTTTAGCCGTTATTTGAGATCACAGTGAACTAAGCTTTCGGCTGCTCGCACTAAATGCTCCGCAACTTATGTGAATCGCGCCAGAGTTTACTCGAAGTATGGCTGCTTTTGGAGGATCTTGTCAATTAGTAAATAGTAAGAGAGGAGCCTTACAAGTTTCTGTCTAGTGAGAGAGGTACTTACCTATTTACTTACTTGGATACTTGAATGCTCCTATCGGCCTGTTGGCGCGGAGCCCATCTTGCGCCACAGATCGCGGTCCCTCGCTGCAGTTGGCCACGGTTTGGAGTCGCGTCTGAAACGGTAGAACAGTCTTAAGGTTTGTCGAATAGAATCTGCCCAGCGTATCGGAGGTGTGCCCATCTGCCTCTTGACATCCCGCGGTCTCCAGTCGGTGACTGCTCGCGTCCATCGTCCGTCGGTCCTCCGTTGAATATGTCCGGCCCATTTGTGCTTGCTTCGGGCCATGTACTCGAGCGGGTCTGCCAGTGCTGATCTCTTGCTTAGTTCTTCATTCCTCTGCCGGTAAGTGGTGTATCCAAGCAGGTGTCTCTCCATCGCGCG
The DNA here is from genome assembly GCA_963978905.1 of Trichostrongylus colubriformis. NCBI lineage: Eukaryota > Metazoa > Nematoda > Chromadorea > Rhabditida > Trichostrongylidae > Trichostrongylus > Trichostrongylus colubriformis. The sequence goes on along the minus strand of OZ022261.1, from coordinate 38,306,036 downwards.
GTGGGCAGTTCTGATGCGGCTCAGTGTCGTGCTAGTGAATGCCCACGTCTCCGATCTGTAGCACAGTGCGGGGAGACGCATGTGTTGAAGAAGGTGGCCTTCATCTCGCGGTCCCGTAGTGTGCTGAGCGCCTCCTTGATGTTGTTGTATGCTGCCCAACCGGCTCTCGTCCGTCTCGTCAGCTCCAAAGTCAGCGTGTTTTTGGCGTTGATGACCCTACCAAGGTGGATGTACTCGGTCGCCTCCTCTATAGGTTCACCATTCAGCTTGATCGCTCCATGTGGTTCCGCCTCCGCTGCTGTTTCGTTCCGGATGTATTGCGTCTTCTTGATGTTAATGCGCAGGCCCGCCTTTTCGCTCTCCTTGTTTAACTGATTCAACATCTTCTCCGCCTGCCATAGTTCTTGTGATCAGTACTGTGTCGGCGGCAAAGCGTAGGTGTGTCAGCTTCTCACCGTCGATTGAGACTCCGTGCTGTTCCCAATCTAGTTGTCGGAATATGATCTCGAGCGCGGCAGTGAATAGCATAGGAGATACGGTGTCGCCCTGCTTGACTCCACGTTGCACTGGAATCTCCAATTTTATTGGAGAATAGCTTGAGAGGCAGCCAGTTGTTGCTGTAGCAGTCGCATAACGCGGCAAGGTATCCCTCCTCGATGTTCAACTTCTCCAGAGCTCGTAGCAGGAATCCGTGGTCGAGTGGGTGAAACGCCTTTTCGTAGTCGATGAAGGTGAGCACGAGTGGCAGCTTGTACTCTCGGCAGCGCTCCATGAGTTGGGATACCGTTTGAATGTTGTCTGCACAGCTGTATCCGCTCCGGAATCCCGCTTGCTCTCGTGGCTGTTCCTCCTCCAATCTCCTCATCAGTCTGTTCAGCAGGACCTTGGAGTAGGTCTTGTAGAGTAAGCTGAGTAGAGCGATGGGGCGCCAGTTGTACAGGAGTTCCCGCGGCCCTTCTTCGGCAGCAGAATCAGCTTCGCCATTTTCAGTTCTCCGGGATAGGCTTGCCGTCAAGATGCTCCGAAAAGATCCTCGCAAGCGCCCTGTGTAGGTTCGGTCCTCCTGCCTTGAGCAGCTCGGCGGTCACCCGGTCAAGTCCTGGTGCGCGGTTTGGCTGCGTTTGGGAGACCGCATGACGCACTTCGGAGGCGAGCACTGCAGGCACGTTTCCGGGGCGGTAGTCCTCTTTCGCTAGTTGTAGGCGATCTTCGTAAAGTTAGGTATAGAAGACAGCGGCAACCTTTTCGATGCCAGGCCGGATGGTCACGACGCCGTCTTCGGTCCGCAGCGCCTTGATGGTCACTCGATCGGTTGTCAGGCTCCTCTCGGCAAGCATAATGCTCCGCCTGTTAGATGCTGCTTCCTACAGGATGCGGTTGCGGTACTGCTTCAAGTCGTGTTCATAGCTGGCTCGGCATTGTCTGGAGATGATTACAAACTCCATGTGGCGTGTCGGATCGAGCGCGAGCTCGGCACGTGTTTGCAGCAGCTCCCTTGTTCTCCTCGAAAGCCTCCGTTCTTCGTGGTTCTTTCCGGGTACTGTGGCAATGGAGGCCGCCACAGCCAGGGTGTTGAGTAGCTCCTCGTACGTCGAATTCGTGTCAACGTTGTCTTCAATGTAGCTATGTGCTGCTTCCGGGTTAAACAGACACGGTGGCTTCCTTTCATGATGGCGGAAAGGGCGGTGTGGTATGACGAAACATCCGCGCAGCATTCGATGGTCGCTTCCAACTGAGAATGAGGCGACGACGACGACGTCGGCGGCCAGGGTCCGCGTGCTTACTAGAAAGTGGTCGCTTTCGTTTCTGTGCTGGCAGTTTGGGGACCTCCAGGTTCACTTATTTCGCTGCCTTTCTAAAGAAGCTGTTCGCATGGGACAACCGGTTCCCGACGATGAAGTCGGCGAGTCTATCGCCGGCCTCGTTCCTCTCACCGAATCCGTGGGGTCCAACTTGGAACTCGCCTGGTCGTCGTGATCCGAGTTTAGCATTGAGATCTCCGCAGATGATGGTGAATCGGGCCCTCGTCTCACGCAGTAGATCTTGTAGCTGGAAGTAGAACTCGCGCTCCTGCTCTGTCGCCTGGCTGGTAGGCGCGTAGGTGTTTATGAATATCACACGAGAGCGGCCGAATTGGAGGGAGATGAGGGGTCTGTGCGAAATAAATCTCACTTCATGTACTGCGTGTGCAACGTGCACCACTACCGCAAAGCCCACACCTCCGACGCCGCTCCGTTCGTCCCGTGCTCCCATGAACACTTCCGTGCCGTCGATCCTCCTCGCTCACTTCTCGCTCCTCTTTTTCGTTTCCTGCACGCAGAGTATGTCCCACTTAACACGGTTGAGCTGATCAAATAGCTGTTCCTCTTCCATGCTTAAGATAGTCCTTGGCAATTCAGTGTACATATTTTGACGGGCCTGGGTCCTCGTCCTTGAGTCGGCCTTGCAACCGAGATTTCTCGCGTCCTGCCCTACTCGCTGATTCCCTCGCCGATGTAAGGGAGCAATTGGGCGCCGGGTACTGATGCGCATTATGATTGCAACTGTTCATGGTTCTTGAAGATGGCTTTGGCTAGATTGCGTCTGGTGGGTCGCCCGCCCTGCCGGAAAGTTTGTCGCGTTCCCGTGTTTGGTTCAGCAGCCCGAAGACTGCCTATCCAGCGGCACCACGTGGAGGTCCGGGATTCGCCGCCGGCTTTCGGCTGCTCGCACTAGACGCTCCGCAACTTATTTGAAACGCGCCAAAGTCTACTCGAAGTATGGCTGCATTTGGAGTTGTCAAGTAGAAAATAGTAAGAGAGGAGCCTTACAAGTTTATGTCTAGTGAGATAATGATACAAAGTGATGCACCTATGAATGGTGTACCATCACAATCTATCCTATCTACAATCCAGAAATTTGATGTGTCTATCTGTCTGTGTTTGTTTGTTTGTCTTTCCGTCTGCATATCTGTCGTCTTTCTGTCTTTCTGTCTGTCTGTCTGTCCGTCTGTCCGTCTGTCTGTCTGTCTGTCTGTCTGTCTGTCTGTCTGTCTGTCTGTCTGTCTGTCTGTCTGTCTGTCTTCTGTCTGTCTGTGTCTGTCTGTCTGTCTGTCGCGCCTTATGTGGCTGGCGAAGCGGACCTGCTGAGGATCACTTGGAAGGAAAGTGGAATGCTCCGCAGAAGCTCAACTATTATATAAATTGAGCAGGAACCCGTAAAAGAAAATAAGAAGGGGTTTGTCAATGAATCCAAAGAACCGACGGCTCGACACATAGCCGTGTATAAGGAACAATGTTGTTGGCTGCTACAGCGCATCGGAGTGGGGGGGGGGGGGGTGTCGATTGGTCAAATTTTCGCTTCGCGTCGTCGCACTCGCGGCGCCGTTAGTACGAGTCATTTGGAATTCCGCTCAACATGCAGTGGGCTGGTACCGGAAAGGACCTTTGGAGATTGCACTTATTTTTAGCAGTATGTTGTGAATTAGAATTCCCTAAGACTGCAATGTGAGCTCTCCATCGTCCTTCAAAGCTAAAGAGGCATAGCTATCACTGCTTCCATTGCTTTTGAGGTTGTTGTTGATTGTTGTGCTATCTTGATAGGTCTCGTCAACTGTTAATACTCCTGAAAAAACTTCTATAGATCACTCACTGCAGAATGAGAGAGAACAATAACATTTAAATTACCTTCAATATTTCAGTTCTCTCAGAAAGCATAAGAACAAAAGCAATTAGCTGCTCGCGTTGGAAATAGGTGCAATCTTCAAGGGTCCCTCACGGTACCAGCCCTTTGCGTGTTGAGCCGAAACGACTCGCACTCGCCGCGCCGTTTGCCGCGGGCAGTCGCGCAAAAATTCGACCAATCGACCCCTACCCCAGCGCATCATGAACGAGCTGTTTTCGAAAGTGCAGTGTCGGGAGCGAAGTATGTGCCACCGGTGTGCTAGTGTCGAAGCGTCTTACGGCATCTTCGTGGTTCCTGCCAGTTCGCTACTAGGGTTTCTGCCGCTCAGATACTTCTTTTCACTACCACGTTCTTCAGTTTCGAAGGTTGTTGGACACTTCATTTGGCTTTTCACTTTACAACTTTTTTCAGTCATCAGCTAATGATCAGCGATGTATTCACTACAGGTACCCATGAGTTTTATTCATCTCCCTGTCAGCGACGGGGTGTCCCAGAGTATGTATCGCGATCCTCGATGAAAATCACAATTTGGCAAAACTCAAAATATTTGGATATGTCTGTTACGATTTTCAATTTGCTATTCAATATAAACCAACCGACCCATCACTTTACGCGGTGGTTATGTAGACCGCCTACTTTTGTGTCACTGATTCGGTCGATTTGTGAACCTTTTTATCGGGGTCTATGTGTCTGACTATCCGCAAGTGATGGTTGTGATGAGGAATAAAGCAACATCACTGAACATCTTCAGCATCACTGTGAGCCTCTGAGGACCATTCCCTCAGAGGCTCAGTGATGTTGAAGCATTAGCCCAAGTCCATGTTATCGTTGTGATGACACCTAATATTATGTCGGTGCATAAGTTTTGCGACACTTTCATAATTCCTTGTGGTTTCGCTTTACTGAACTTCATAAGGTTTTGAATACCATGGTGAGTTGGACTTCAATCACTTTCTAAAAATATATGCGAGGGGGCCCCGCCTTACTGTAGCAAGTATGGGATCGGATTCATCACCTCATATTTAGACCCATAATTTATAACAAGTGTTATGAATTGCCACGATTCAGTAGGCTCGGTGGTTCTGTGATAGTGGAAGCTTAACATCATCTATCGAACTATTCGATTCTACTAACACTGTAAAAAGACTAACATAATAACAACTACTCCGTCAACTGAAAAGAGCAATTATTTACCTGAAAGGAGAACGTGGGCGGCTCGAGAGTAGTAGAAATGTTTGCATTGAGTGGCAGGTTCATCACATGTCGTGATTTATCTCGTGTCAGCCTTGTGAGGTCTTCGTGGCGGTTACTTCAGGCGTTTACCTTTATTCGTCTGACCTTATTCATTGAGGCTTAAGATTGGTACCGTCCTTGTGGACGGGTGCCTTAAGTTGTTTGCGGTGGAGCTGGAGGAGCGCCAGTGGAGATCTCGATGCGACGGACGAAGCTCACCGGTGAGCAGAATTTATAGCCAGTCCTGGGAGCGGTATTTAATCAGAATCTGATGAGCGGTACAGCCCCCAATATATTACCGTGCCGCGGGTAGTCGCTGATGATTCGTTGCGTCTCGCGCTGACCGAGGCCGCCGAGCCGACCGAAAAGCTCGCGGGAGACTGGGCTGCAGCCGTCGAGCTGGCTGAAATGTGATTGCAAGTTACTCAAGGAGGCTTCTCAGAGATCATGACGAGGAGTCATTATAAGTGTCTGCAAGGCTCCTAGTTGGGGCACCTGCTGTTGCCTATGCTATACCCTTTGATACAACATTCTACAGTGTCCCGCTGCTCCGTCGATACTGGGTAAGGAAACGCGAATATTAATGTCCACCCACTCACAGAAGGTTAGACCTCCGCTGTACAGAACGAAAGTCTTTTCTGAGTTTTGAAGCGATTGTGAAGTTCGCCGTGCTTTAAGAGCAGCACCTACTGTATCCATACGACAATTGACAGACCATCAAGTGGCTATCGAAAAATGGAAAATCCACCTGATAACACTCTCAAATAACAGGGACGCCTACGTGATCGTTGTGACATTTGATACGTGGTGATCATGCAGTATCCAGGATTGGTACACTGTGATCTAATGATGATATGCAGAATGTCCCGTAGCTTGTCCTTGCTATTTTTTTTATTTCTGGTGGTAAACGTCTCATTTCCAAAGTTTCTATTATTGTCCCTCCCACAGGACCTTGTACTGAGCCATATAGCACTTTGATGGCCACTGTGGGGGCGTTTGCTGGGAATGTACCTTTGCACGACCTTCGGAGAAACTACTCGGACAGGAGACGGAATCATTAGTGCTCTACACTGTTTGTAGACACGTTCATAGAATCATTTTAGTTTCTCCGACATATTTTTGCCTACAGCCTTGACATTTCATAAGAAAAACCATTCCCTTAAAGGCACCATTAGGGGTAAGGGAAAACTGAGATCTGGTAGTACATGTTCTCTGAAACGAACCTTCTACTTCAGAAGGGGCACATGTGGTGAAAATCGCATAAAAAACGCGACTTGGGGTCTTATGGCGGCCCCGCAGCTCCCCATGCCGTTATGCCGTCATGCGCCCGGGGGAGTCGACGTGGAGGGGCGGGACAACAATGCGGTCGGCTTGTTGAGTCTCTGGCCCGTCTTCAGTCCACTCCGACAAGAGACGCAAAGGACGAGAGAGAGAAGGGGGAATTCCGGGTTTCTATTTCTTGTTTTTTTCGCCGTTTTATGTCGTTCTTTTTCTACTGTTATATTACTGAGCACCTCTTCTTTCGTAACCCCCCAGTTTGCCAAAATTGCCCCTAACGCTGTCTTTAAGCTGGCATATGGTTTTTTAGTACACCTTTGGAATGTTTATACACAACTACTATGTGCACATAATGTTTTCTACACAGCTCAATTGTTTCTTTTGTTTGTTGTTGTGATTGTAAACTGCGCGGGTACATGCCCATACGGAATGTTTACAAAGCAAACGTTGAAACAAAGTGAGTGGGCTGGACAACTACGGGGGGTGCCAATAAAGCAATTTTGCACACGGCTCACATCTGCCAAGTATACAAAACATAAAGAAACGAAAGAGATAAAAGTATTGGGGAAAATATTCCCGGAATGTTTCTTCAGAGACAGGAGCAAGGTGAGACCCACTTCTTCCACCTTCATCAAAATACGGAGCCTTGAGTTGGCGCAGTCGGGCTTCGGAGCACCTGCGGTATCAAGGTTCGCTTAAAGGCATATTCCAGGATTATTGGGATATCACATCTCTTGTTGTGGCTGGATAGTTTGACCCAAGCCACGTAGGCTGTAACTTTACCGAGGTGTGGGGGTCAGTTACCGGAACGTGCAGAGCCAAAGAATCTAGCGCAACAGCTCGGCCCCGCCCACCCCAGCCGGGGGTCTGCCTTTACTCTTCGACTCTTATCTTTGACATAGGTAGACCAGCTACGTAGCCAAGATCTTGAAACTGGCAGTAAAGCAATCGTCTTGTGAAGTAAACCCACTACTGAGTGACCTGACCCCACACCAAGCACCGGAATACTTGCAACACACCCCCGCTGGGGTGGGTGGGGCCGAGCTGTTGCGCTAGATTCTTTGGCTCAGCACGCTCCAGGAACTGACCCCCACGCCTCGGTAAAGGTACAGCCTACGTGGCTTGGGTCGACCTACCCATCCACGGCAGGAGATGTGATATCCCAATAATCCTGGAATATGCCTTTAAAACAATGGAGCCACGTTTGCGTGGTAGGTCTTTTGGGGGAAGCTTCTCAAGGATTGGCCGCTCGGTTCATAAGAGTCTTTGAGCTCTGCTGCTCGGACAGCGCTGCTATGGTCCGAAGTGCTATTTTTCATACCTCAGACCCCTCTCTAGAGGATTTACAGTGATAATGGCACGTTTTGGTTCTTGGAAACGAAGGATCTTAGGAGCCTGGATAAAGGGAATACTCAAGGGCACCACCCAATATGAATCCCCTCAGGTACCCAGAGTGATCGGACCTTAGCAAGGTTGTGAACGAGAGTGACGAAATCTCGGATTTTGCCGTGTTGAGGTGACACATCATGTTCACTCGGAATTAGCTCCCGATCCTGTTCGTGCAGAATGCTATTACGGACTTAAATGATGGAGTGAAGTCTATTCTTAAATTTGGGGATGGAAATACTTCGTCAGAATTTGCCGAAGTTCGACTAAAGTAGGGTTAAAAGTGGAGGAGATAAAATTACTTTTGTTGGCACTCCCTGTATATTGACAGAATCAGAGAAACAGGATCAGGTGCATTGATAGGAATACTGCGATGACGTTAAATACTTGTCTAATGCGACTTCGAAGCTAACTTCTGATGACGATTTCGTTAACAGTTTGCCAGTCCGCGTACAACATCTGCCTGTGTTATATTTAGCACGCTGAGCAAAAATCTCCATTACTACCTCCGGTTAGTGTCTCTGTAAATATGAGAAAGTTGTTTCACATGGGCCCAGAGCAGGGTCAAACCTCCGTTGAGGAACCCTCAACGGGGGGGGGGCTCGTATTTGGCCGCTAGGAGGAGGATCGTAATCGTTGTGGTAGGCACAGTGATCAACAGAATTTTTCACGCTGAGGGTCTAAAGTGTAAGAAGAGAAATGATAAACTGACTAACTGGGTTTGGGTGTGTACACATTGGTACGAATGACTTCTTTCGCACTCTATGTGAGAACGCTTAATTACTTCCTCGCACCTTATGTGCGAGAAAGTAGTTAACTAGCAGAGGTCAGCTATAGACCGTCTAAACCCGCTGACTTTCGCGCCTACCTTGAGCGCTAATACGAAGTAGTGAGCGCTGCGAAATTTTAAATACCCCTCGAGAACTTGAATAAGGGATTACTGCATGGTAGTGATGGAAAGTACTTAACCAGGTGATGGGCGTCTTAAAAAAGTCTACGTCTCGCGAGTATAAATATCTTGACTAAGAATTGAATGGCCACAAATCTCCTAACTGACTATGGATTCCTGCGACGACTTCACAGAGCTGAATGCTAGTTTCAACGATCTGTTGATCGACAGCGATGATAACATACCTGTGCTGGACGATGATAGAAAGCATGAAAAAAAAAACTCATTGAAAAGATATAAGTGTACCATTCTGACCCTAGATACCCTTGTGGATGTTGGTCAGAATTAACTATTTGTGGATTTCAAATCAGTTGAAAAAAGTAATTTTCTGTTTAACTGACTGTTTCCATAAGGGAAAAAATTAAGGCAGTTTTATTATACTACGAACTGAAATACTTTTCACATTTATGAAATGTACAATAGGTCGCAGAAAGCGAAACGGATTTCAGACTTGCTAATAAACCATAAGACCTCATTAGTAACGTATCTGTAAGTATCAGAAAACAGAACAGCTCAACAAAGTTGGAAACAAACACTTGTGCGTGGGTTGCACAAACACCTATTCAAATGCCTGCATTTGACCTCGCATCGAACTGCCAAATTTAGCTTGTAGCCGTAGCAACTCATATCAAAAGTGTAAAGGTACAGCTACGCTCCTGTATGAATCCCTTACGGGTGTCCTATAACATTTCATCAAGATTAATAATAATTTGCCATCATGGAAGGTTGGATAAGATTCGCGCTTCAATAATTCAACCAAATAGGTTTTATTCCTTCTATTTCTTGACTCACTTATTCATTATTCCAACTATTTTTTTGCAGTACTATAACTTTTGAAGATGTTACAACCACTCCCATTCCCTAGTATCTGACTGGTTACCATAGCACCATTGAACCAAACTCTTTTTTGGGAAATTCTTCAAAATTTCACCCATGCTGTTTTTCCTCGGTGAACATCACACCCAGTTAATGAAGTTGAGCGGTCTATAGCTGACCTTTGCTAGTTAGTCACTTTCTCGCACATGAGGTGCGAGGAGGTAATTAAGCGTTCGCACATGGGGTGCGAAGGAGGTCATTCGTACCAATGTGTACACACCCGCTGGGTTTTAACCCGAAACTAATTTAACTTAATCATCATGGAAACCTCATGTATGGCGCGATCCACAACGAAGCTAACCAATGCCAATAACTCTTCATTGGTACGCTGGCACCGAAACCACGTACAGAGGCACCTCAGAAATTCACCGATTAACCATGGAAAGCGATATCTATCAACGGGTAATACCGTGGATGGACACTCCAGAAACAATGGGATGAAAACGAAAAATTAGCTGACATGGACTCCTTTCATTTCTTATTACGATTGCAAGTACGTAATCTAGTGTTAGCGGCCCTATGCGGACCGAAAAGCGTTTGTAATCATTGAGAATGTAAATGAAATCCTCATGCATGGCGCATCCCACAAAGAAGCTGACCGAAGCTTCTCGCCCTCCCATGAGGCTTTCGAGAGCGAAGGATGTATACTAGAAAAATTTCAGTAACAATGAATTGATTTTCCGGAAGAATCGTGGGAAGATCTCGCAAGTTTGACGAAAAAAAGTTTTCCTCAACTAGCTTTCCTAAAGGTTTCTTCTTTTGTTTCGAGAAATGCCATAGCTCAGATAGTTTCTCGGAAGCGGCAACCTCGCAGATCTCAGCGCGTAAGAGCGCACTCATATGGTTAAGTTTGAAGGAAGTTATGGCCATTTGAATGAAACACCTCCAAATTTCCCTCAACTAATCCTCAAGTGGCTTTTCTGAGATGTGGCATAGTTCGGGTAGTCCTTCGGAAGCGGCAACCTCGCAGACCTCAGCGCGTAAAACTGCACTCATACGGTTAAGTTCGAAGGAAGTTATGGCCATTTGAATGAGACACCTCCATATTTCCTTCAACTAATCCTCAACTGACTTTCCTGAGATATGGCATAGTTTGGGTAGTCTTTTGAAAACGGCAACCTCGCAGACCTCAGCGCGTAAAACTGCACTCATACGGTTAAGTTTGAAGGAAGTTATGACCATTTAAAAGGAAACACTTCGAAATCTTCCCCAACATCCTCAACTGGATACCCGTATTGAGAAATAGGCAACCATTAGGGAAAGCAAGCGGTCAATAGTTGGGTCTGACAAGGGAGGTCTTTCAGGTCATGACGCGCTTTTGGAAAACGGTTTTTTTATTGTATGGGGGTATCTACATGAAACATATAAGTGACTTCCATTTTTGCTGCGCGGCCCTACAAATGCCAAAAAAGGAGTAGAGAAAATTTTTTTCAAAAAAACGATTTTAACCCATTCATTGTAACGCATACTCCTTGTAGCTTTGATCATGTGCAGATCTGAAGGTGTTCTTCCATTTCACATCCAGCACAAGGTCAAATACGGGAAAAAATAAAATCTCTTCTCCACCATGTACTGAAAGTGTGTAGCAGTTTAATAACGGTTCCACGATGTGAGGTCATAGAAGCGAACGGGTGGTCTACCGGATACGACGATGGACTCTCAAACGGACGAAATGTATGGGTTGGAGGTTCGGATCCCAGCTTTGCCGAATTTTTGCATTTGTTTTTGCCTTCACTTTTTCTTCTCCAAATATATCTGTTTTTGCCAATTGACTATGATTTTCGTTGACAGCATGCCAAAATGACTCTATTTACGAATTGTCAATGAATTTGGTAATGTGACCTTTTTGGACACGAAAGAGTCCGTAGCGCTCGACATTCGCGATTTCGCACAAAATGAGTGTCATATTCGTGTTCAGGGGGTCAAACTACCCCTATGGACACATTTCTAGCCAAATTCAAATTTTGACCCTAACTTCGAGAATGTATGTTTGGTCATGGGTACATGGTGTCCTTTCTATTTGTAGAAAACAATAACTAACAAATTCGATGAAAATCAATGGAATATGCCCAGCACGAAAGCCTATCGCTATATTTTCACCTACCAAGCATTGAACATGAGAAATAGTGAGAATTGCCTGACAAGTGATATCGCCGTCTCCTTCGTCAAACGTGCAGTCGAAGGTATACCAATGCCCAGCTCAAATTTTCGAATTTGGGACAAAACCTCGATTGGGCTGGAAACTTACCCCTGGGGGTAGTTCGATCTCCTGAACACGAATATCAAATCCGCTTTGCGCAAAAACGCCTTGTTCGTGCGCTATGAGCGCTGAAAGGCCAGAAAATTGGACTGTCAAATTTGCTGAAAACTGGCAATAGAGGGCAGTCCGGTATTCTAAATGTGATTACTGCAACTAGTCTTCATATACAAGTGTTTACGAGCCCAAAAACTGAAAATCTAAATTTTGCAAAAATTTGTCCTCAGCGGGGATCGAACCATCAACCCCGTTTTTGGCATTCGTAGGGTCGCGCAGCAAAAATGGAAGTCAGTTATATGTTTCATGTAGGTACCCCCATATAATGGAAAAAACCGTTTCTCAAAAGAGCGTCATGACCTGAAAGACCTTCCTCGTGAGGGAATTATTAGGAAAACAGTCTACAGCTGCTTGAAAGATGGGCTCTAGGTAAAGTTTGAAGTATTCAAAAGTGTCCAAATTTAGTAGGGAGAGGATACCGCTCTCCATCGTGATCGCCGCGTCGCAGCCGCACTCAATCCTTAATCTAATAGCTCGAGTCATGTTTTTGTCTTCGCTACTGTCCCGCTTCTGGAAAAGGTTTTCGTTGCATGTATGACCGCGAACCGCCCTCCCTCTGCCACCAATAATTTGGGACGCTTGGCTCTGGTCTTGTGTAGGCCTTAAGAATGTTCTCGCAGCTTCCACTTCTGGATTTTATGAAGCAAACAAGTTTCGATTTCGAGCCGTCTTCTTTTTTCCAACTTGCGGTGATTTTTTTCAAGCCACTGGCTTTTCGATGCTTTTTTAGGAGTTAAACCTGTTTGGATGCCTGAGTGGGAAGATAAGCAAATTTACCTAGCTAGTAAGAAAACTGGATGTGTTCACTAGTCCTCTCGTCGGCTAGCAGTTTTTCACTGTCTTGCAACAAATGCAGTCAATTTATTTCTTTGCAAGTTAGTTTCTGATGTGATAGTGCTGAAAGAGATGAATGTCGCAAATTCTCACTCAGTTTGCCCGATACTTGTCCGACTCATGCGCCGCGTTTGTGGTAACCATCTTTATCTGGAATCTCGTCAGATAATTGTGAACGTGTTTTGAATTGGCAGACTTGTGAAGTGGAGTCATCAAATTAATTTCTATTACTCATTGAACTATTCAAATGCGTCTTAATTTTCAAGCCACTTTTATTTCTCTCATCCAGTAAGGCTTTGTAGTTATTTAGTCCAGTTCACCGACCATAAATTTATTGGCCGCTTCCACTTTCTTGTCAATTAGCAGGTATGCTTATGATGTGTACTTTAGTTGCCTGGCCGCTTTTTTCCCAACTAATTTCAATCTATCCTCCAATGACGCGACTTTGAGGGTTATATGATGCCATATTAATGAGAGACACATATGGTAGTCAAAGTCGGACCGGTTTTTTTTATTACAAAAAACAAATTAGGGTTCCTGGCATATTTATAAAGGGTGGCTAATGTTTTTACCAGAACGTAAAAGTTTTCCTGTCTCAGCAGAAGATGTTGCAGAATTCGCAGAGGTATGTATGCAATCTTTTCGAGTGGTTTTAGTGAAAATCCATAGAAGGCCTTTACAGATGAGTGGTTTCTTATTTTTGAGCTGACTTTTGGAGCCAGCAGACAATTACAGAAGTAGGGAGGGGGGTCGCATTGAGGCCCCCTTTTGGGGGTGGGGTCGTATTTTTTGAAAGTTTTGCTCCACTGGACGCTTGACCCTGGTCCAGAGTAGCCGTAGTAGTAGTAAAAGTCCAAAAACGTAATTTTCGGATTTTTCTTTTTGAACGCTAGCTTTTTCAGTCATCACCCAGATCACAACTAAACCCGCTTCTCTCACGGAAACTCCTTGTCCAACTGTTTTGTACCCTTATCATAGCGTTGACAACCTTAACCTGTAGTGGATTGTGTACCACTGTTATCTAAGAATGGCCTGATGTATGTTTTAAAAGCTCTAAGAAGCACACAGGAATCCCTAGCTGAACGAGGAAAGTTGAACAGCGAGCTCATGGCTCCGACTTTGAGGTGGTGGTCATCAAAACTGAGGTTGCTTCGAATGTAGAAGCTGCTGTATCATCAATGGCTCCCTGTAATGATTCTTTGTTCGACTTGAATAATATTTGGTCATACTGCTCAAGATGTTCAGCAAAAGGAACATTGAATTCCTTGGCAATGATCGATAATGGGACTTCATATGTGAATTTGTTGGGAACATTTGCGACCTCGCAACCTTGCGGTACATCACCGTACACCGCTCCAAAATCACAGAATTTAGAGACAATACAAACAAAGTAACTCTATCGGCAAGGGAGTCATCGACCCAAGCTACAGTCCTACATTAATAAATACAATCCTAAGTTCAATAAATACCAATCATGAATCTTTAAAATAAGTTTGGAATGAGAAACCCTGTCAAGTGACCTTTTGAAATCCAGGTGCATCACGTCCGTTCCCATATTTTCGAGCTCATCCACTCAAATGATTGCAGCATATCGGTTAGAGTGGATTTACCTTTTCGGTGGTATAGTATCAATACGAAAAGCCATTTTCTCCCAGTGAAATAAGAGTATTCCCCAGCATTTTTTCCAAAAAGACTGGTAAGGGTCAGGGTATAGGCTTGCACGTTGATGTTAGGAGCCCTTCCAGTCGACAATTTAGCATTTTGATATCGCACAATTGGTCAGAAGGATGTTTGAGTGGCACCTTTGTTTGGAAGTAAAATCTGAATGTTTCTTGCATGTTCAGGATGCGGTGATAATATGGTGTCTGGAGAGCGGACAAGCTACTCGGTCAAAGAGAGTTCAGCTCATGAGATTCTTGCAACTGCCTTCAAGGCAATTCACCAAACTACGATGATGATGGTTCAGACGAGGTTTACCACATCCCTTCAATTTTTTAAATTTGTGCTTTAATATCCTTCTCTGAAAAAGGGGACCTTTTTAGGAATGCTATAATTGAGCTTCTTCACAATCTTATTGAGGAATGCAATGAAGATGAAGAAGACCAGGAGGACTCTGTTGATGAAGAGGAGGAATTTAACCGTCAAATGGAGCAAGCAATTCAAGAATCATGTCAGGACGTTCAGTCGAGCAGCAGAGCAGTACATTAGTTCCGTAACTGTTGCCTTCATTCTGTTGGGACTGTGCTGCGCTGTGTTAATTGTGATAATGAGTTACTTGGTTATTCACATAACCAAACAAATATTTCTTGTTGAAGGAATCGTGCCACGGAAAATTTCGTTTCTCTGTTACAGATATATTTATGGTGTATTTGTTAAATAAGGGCCGCATGCAAAATTCCACGCGAAAAAATGAGAATACGGCCAAAATGAGCTCCTTACGATGCTTTCGTAGAAAATGCCCGCAGCGGTCGGAGATGAAGAGTGGAAGCGTTCACGTAAATTTCCGTTCCTCTACGCGTCTTCGACCGCGGCTCACGTCGGGACGGGTGTGTTGCAAGTGTTCCGATTCTAGAGGTCGGCACCGAAATGGGTCACCGCCCTTCGCGAATTGTGCGAATGCTGACGGGTCCTGCCGTCTGGGCTCTCCCAGATTAGCCTAAGCCTTTTCAGGGGAGGAGCTTTGGCAGCGTGTTTTTACCTGTCTTTACCTAATTCCAATCCACCGCGCAACCTGACCTGACCTCACCAGTCGGAACACTTGCACTCCACCCACGTCGGGACAGCCATTTACTTCTAGGCCCCGCCCCTCGGCTACGCTGAGGAGCTGTATGTATCGTAGCCCGATACTCGCTTTTTTCGCGAGGAACTTAGCGTGCGACCCTTATTAGGCAAATACAACATAAATATATAGGTAACAGAGGAACTCTTTTTTTCCCGTAGTTCCTCCAGTCATCTTTGATGTCTTGGTAATGAGGCCTCAGTGACTTCCTCTGAAAATGTTCGCCCTCATCTGTTTACTTCTCAGTCATGTAGCTCTGTACTGCTCTACTTTCGGTGATTTGTCTCCTCACCACATTTGCCGGATTATTGCTAAAGCGCGAGTGGGCTCGGAACCTATAAATTAGCGATGAAGGCGAGAAATTGAGATGTTCGTTTGTGGGCGTGTTGGAAAGGATCCATATTTTGTTGAGGCGATGCTCTAATCTTCATAAATTGGATTCTATATGCATTTGTGTGTTTCAGATTCTTGTCTTGTGAACTCGCTATGGTAATTTTTCCCCTATCCGAACGCTGTTCTCGGACTCACCGTCAAAGTGGAGGATAATAATGATCTACGTTGTTGCATGGTTCACCTGGGCATTTGCTAATTACTCGCTCATATAAAGCATTATTGTTCCATTTGTGGAATGTGTTGGCAAATCCGTTTCAACTCGAAATGCAGCTACTGTTTTAGTAGTTATCTAGAAGGAACCTTCTACGAATCCGTCTCTACGACATGAAGATAGAAGTAAAATTACATGGATCCGTATCTCCTCTTAGATTTTCCCTCCCAGATGCGCCTTTTCGAGAAAAGCGTAGCGAACTTCCACGAGGGTTTTTTTCCACACACGACGAGATCGCATACAACCGACTTGTATGTTGTGCGGGCTAGCGAGGGTAGGTCTGCCTTCTGGGATGAGGGAGGGAATTGGGTCCTTCTCGGCTCATTCCTTTTGTTCCAGGCTCTTCTCAGACCATTACCACTGACATGGAAATCATGGATGGTTTATCTGGGGGAAAGGCGAAACGAATCATTACAAGTTTTCGCGTATTTTCGTTTGCATGTATAGCGTTTCTGCCGAACTGAGACATACCCTGCATAATGACGAGCTAGTGTGTTTGAAGACTTCGGGAAGAGTGTTGGCCTTTAAGTGATGGAATATGTTAACACATTGACGACCGTGTGACACGACATCGTGTCACACTCTTATAACTTGTATTTTAGGCTTTTTTTGAAACTTTTGTTCGATCTCTTCTTAATTATGTATACCTCATATATTAAGGTTCTCTACACATGGCATTGTCCAAGAAAATTACTTTTGATTGTTGAATCATTGAGCTTCTTAACGGGGGGTAGATAACCATGAGTTATTTTGAAAACAATCAATGCACAAATAGTGTCTGCATCTGCTGCAACGGGTACGGACTCTTTTGGCATGAGATGCAGCGTATTTGCGCTCTTAAATTTTGCACATCTCTTCATAACAGCTAACGCATCGCCTGCGATCATTTGCCTCGAAAGCCTAATACAAAGCTTGATACAAAAAACCTTAATCTTAATATGGTCTATATATTATTATATATGCAGGTGGGAACCTATTTATAATGCAAAAAGGTGAAAAATGATGGCTTCTCGAAAAAGGTGTCCCTGTGGGACCGTGTGACACGACGTCGTGTCACCCGCGGAGCGTGGGAAAATCCCGCGCGGTCCCACGCGCCAGGCAAGCAAAAATGCCGCGGTCGTCAATGGGTTAAAGGAACCGGAAGGGGTCCGAAACAAGAGGAAAATGCAAAGAAATGAGCATTTTCTAACGAAACTCAAACTTAGAAGCGATAATCGGCGAAAAAGCGGGACTCAAAAGCGCGACGCTGCGGTGCGTATTGGCATCCCATTCGCATCCAACACACTGACTTGTCGAGTTGTCCGCTGTAGGAGACGGGCCGCAGGCCAACGTTAGTTGTAGCACCTGACTCACAGCGCAGTCGAGTGGCCATTCCCAACTACATTAGCATTCATGTAAGTACATCTAGAAACAATATAAGAAAGAACAAAGTAAAAAGTATAAGAAAAACAAATTTATAATAGAAACATCTCCTTTTGGCACCATGCCAAGCCGTTAAATTGGCGATTTTGTGCAACGGCGGCCACTTAAACTCGTCCACACTACGTCTGTTCTACCGTAAGCCAAAATTACTCCCTTCTGGTGTCTTTAAAGACTGATAGAGGTAATGTGGGTGATAAGGAACCCCTAAGAAATACACTCATTTGAAGACTAGGGGTCTAGGAAGCCTAACTGCGGCGAAATCACCACGAAAAAAGCACCCCTGCGCTGAGGCAAAGCGGCCTTTTTACCTCCAGCCGCCTTCCTTGGCTCGGTCCGCTTCCTGGGGTTGACTTTGCCGAGGAAAGACTGAGGTGTAGAGTAATGAACATGATAGCAGACTGATACTAGTCGTATCGTGTAAAGCCGTATCGATCGAAGTGATGTGGTGCATGATGTGTAAACTTTCGTGGTGAACAGTCCACCGGTCACTATCGAAGATTGGAATGAATGATGCAACCGAATCACCCCTACCCTCTGCCTTTATATACTAGGGAAAGCCATGGAATCAAGGAGTCGGCTCTACGATGATCGGTGCTCTGCAGTCCCCCTTCCTCACAATAGTGAACACGCCATGCGCATGACCATCATTACAGATTCACGTAGCTGTGATCGATGCAGTAGTGAGGGGCGCTCCGGAAAACATTCACCCCAGAAGTAACCGGGGAGAGTGGACGTCTCAGCTCTCGTGTTTTTGTCTTTTCTTTTCCATACCAGTTGGGCTGGCGGACACTACTCCGCGTCACACATGGAAGCATGCAAAATGAGCGCGTGTATCGAACTCTCTCACCCCGCCACACACTCTCACGCTCACCACTCACCCAAGTCCGTAGCCCACGCCCTGCGAGGCGTTGGGAAATGGACTGTACCTCAAACTTGGGTAATTAACCCACAGTGTGGACAGACAGACACCAGACATGCCAAACTCCTGGGTTGTATAGAGGGTATGATTGTTTCACTTCGCTGTCATACTTCTTGGCACAACTGCTTTCATGTTCACCAGTCAATTTTCGTGCTGCCTCCAACACGTTAAGCAAAAGAAGGAACCGAGAAAACATAACCTACTTAGTGTAAGGTACCCGTTGACTCTCGGATTCTCTGAGGGTGTTCCAGCTAGCCGTCTGGACCCCTTAAATGCACGCATAAAGCGTTCAGTGATCGCAATATAGGTGCTAAAAAGTGTCGTATTGAAGAAAAGAGCTGAGCTATCGCACGTCGCAATATCACGAACTGTTTGATGTGGAAATGACCGATTCTGACCGACCGATAAGAAGTCCTATCACGTAATTCCATATTGTGATAAGCGCAATAGCAAGCGCTAGATCAGCTGGTATCTCCATTAACATTCCTCACTCTTTAGGATTCAACGTAGCTTTTATGTCGAAGCATTCCTACTGATATCGAAGTACGAACCATGTCCTTTCGCTGAGCGTCAAGTGCTTAGGCCTTAGTGTTGGTTGATCATTCATTCACTTACCACTGCGTATCGCACCTGTTACTATTTGGTTCAGATGATTCAGGGGTCGTTGCCTATGATACAGTATCGAGTCAGAATCATTGATCATTTGACACTTGGGAGTGGTGGTTAACCTGGGAATTCAGACAGTTTAGTGTTCGCTAATGTGGGTTCCATCGCATCGAGTGGTAGCAATTTATTTATTTATTTCAATGTTCTCAAAGGTGCGCACAGTAAAACAGAAGATCAAAGGTGTGAAAAGCATTGGCATATGAACAGCCACACTCGGGCTGACCACTGAAAAAAAATCAAGTAGCAACAATATTGGAAGTGTTGTGCTTTTCTAGATGAGGTGGTAAGGGCTGATATTGCGGAATTAAAGTCACCATTAGGCCCATTCATAGGTGCATATTCTTTGATCGCGAGGCATCAAGGAAAAAACAGTCACAGTACAAAAACATTAGTCATAATAAAGTTGACTGCTAGCTAAGATAACCGAGCCTGAGGCCGCAGCATGTAGGGCGAATGCAGGTTGCATCTCATTGACCTAAAACAGACCCAACACAACACCTAAACAGAAAGTGAAACACACTGGCTTCATGTACAGCATCAATTGATTTGTCCCATAGGTTGTCCCAAAAGTCTTGTAGGATTTTTTTCGATCATCACTTTTTATTTTTTTCTTCCAACAAATAACGATTAAGCAACAACGTATTGACCATTGTTATCGGCAACCTTCTGCCACTTTATAGGAAAATCGTTGATTCCCTTCTTCCAGAACTCAGGGTTCTGAGAGTCGAAGAAGTCAGCGATCGCCTTCGCAAACAAGTCACAATCAACGAATTTTCTTTTGGCCAGGAAGGATTCGAGAGGATGGGTAAGGTGATAGACAGAAGGGGCAATGTCTGGAGAGTATGGCGGGTGGGGCAGCACATCCCAGCCGAGCTCCTATAACTTGGCCTGGGTACATTTCGCGAAATGGGAGCGGGCGTCGTCATGAAGAAGGGTGACCGCGGACCCTTTCCGCCACTTTTCTCGAACAGCGACGGTGAGCTGCTGGATCTGGTGGGTGCATACGGCAGCGGTGACTGTCTGGCCTTGTACCAGCACCTCGCGGAAAAGCATTCCTTCCGCGTCCCAGAACCAGCACAGTCCCAAGCGTGGTTTGTCTTTCACGTCAATCTAGCCGTTGCTGTAGCTGATGAACCAGCGGCGCACGGTCACGTAGCTCACACATCCCTTGCCCAATGCAGCGCTGATGGAGTGGCAAGCTTCCGTCGTTTTGGTGCCGCAAGACCGCTCATAATATTAGGTTGATTCATAATAAATCGGACAAATTGACCAATTTTACTCATTGTCGTACAACTTTTTTTACGACAACAGGGATTCACTTGAAATATACTTCATCTTTATCGATGACCTTCTGCCACGGTATAGGCAGATCATGGATGCCCTTGCTCCAGAAGGCCGGAAGCTGGAGCTCGAAGAAGTTGCCGAGTGCCGCCTTGACCTCGTCGCGAGTTTTGAAGTCTTGGCCGTCCAGGTGGCGTTGGCTGTGGGAGAAAAGGTGGAAATCTGAAGGGGCCAGGTCTGGGGAGTACGGTGGGTATAGAAGTACGGTCCAACTGTACGACAGCAGCTCGGCCTTGGTCGATCTTGCGAAGTGCGGTCTGTGGAAGTAGACACGTTGTCGTGCTGGAAGTAGACATGTGACCGCCGCCGTAGCGAACTTTGGACATTGGCCTTCAATTCTCGTAATTGACGAACGTAGACGTCGGCGGATACTGTGATACCTTCATCGAGCAGCTCCCAGTACTCTACGCCGTGTACGCTCCACCAACCGCGGTTTTCGTCTTCGATGGAATAGTCGCCTGACGCAAACTTCGAATGCTACAACTACAGTGTACTTCTGCCGGGGGCATGCTCCTTGTGAACTTCTATCAGACGTCTGCCGATATCCGCGGGATCCTGGCCAGATAGCGATATAAATAGTATGACGTTGCGGATGTGGTCTCTGGACCGCTTGAAATCGTGCGGCATTGTGGCGGAATGAATTTACTTTGGAGTGATTATTTTGCGGTACTTTGAAGAGCTTTTCATACTCATTCCAACGGTACCTCGCGCGTCCATTTTCGTTAATTCGTTACTGAGTTGTGATCTCTAGAAATCATCACTACCATTTGTCCGATTTATTATGAATCAACCTAATAGATGACACCGCGAGTTGGGTGGGTATCGACAACGGGCATTGTAGCTCTTTCCACGGGATCTGGTGGGTCAATATATATTTTCCTAGAAAGCTTAGGGAACGTTCTACCATATTCCTGAACCGCCTGGACCTGCCTCGAAGTGAACACGAGTTATTGTTTTTTTGGAAAAATACTACAAGACTTTTGGGACAACCTAATATTTACAACAAGGGTGCCATTGGTGGCTCCACATCCAGAATGAGCAAAAAACAGATAGAAACACTCAGATAATCACTCGCACCTCAATCCACTACAGTTCGTTTTAAAAAAAAAATTTGGCAATCGCATCATGGCGATCGAGTAGTGGCGAGGCGGTGTCCGGAAGCTGAGCTGCTCAATCAGAAGCTTCATTGCCACATAGCATCCCAACACCAAAATTTGCGAACTGTGGAATTGAATCTAGTGAGTCATTATGTATGATGTGCATTTTGTTTCTATGTAATGCGCCTCGATGTCAGAATAATTTGTTGAGACATAGTGCCAGGGCTCGAAGATAGCTTGGCCCGGTGAGATAACAACGCTGAACAAGAAGGAACCCAGTAGGTACCACCTCATAGAATTGTCACAACAATTCTTTTCCGGATAGAAGTAAATTGCTAGATTTATATTGGGTTGAGGAATAAGTCCTTGCCGTTTTTTTAATCCCCGTTTTTCACATTGTTTTCTTCATCGTTCGACAAAGCTTATATGTGATTTCGATAGAGCTTTTTTTGCTCTACAAAATGCTACTATCTGTTATTCGATTCCTTCGACTACCTGAAGTTTATGAGGTTTGGAAGTGAAGTAAGCTGAAGGCAAAAAATTGGCGTTTGCGCACCTCATCTCCTCGTCTGCCATCGAGATCAAAAAAATGTATGTGTATATGTTTTCGATAGAGTTTTTTTAGCTCTACAGAATGGTACTACTTATTCTTCAAATCGCTCAACTTTTGCGTTTTTAAGACTCACAAATGCAGTACTCGCAGAAGTGTGCACTTTCAATATCTCCTCTTCCTTGCATGCTATCGATATTGGAGAAGATGGGAATATATGCATTCGATAGAGCTCTCTTGCTCTACAAGATGGTGCCACTCATCTTTTGAATCCTTTCATATTTCAGCATGTAGGGATAAGCTTCTACCTGTTTTTTAACTCAAAATTGCATAATGAATATGAATTTTTTTAGCAGAGTGTTTTGCACCATTCGATAGAGCTCTTTCCGTTCTACAAGATAGTTTTTACGGTTTTTGTTCGAATTATTTTTTGCTATTTTTAGATTATTTAAAAGTAGACAAAATCGAGCATTTTCGACAGTATGTGACAAAAATGCTCGATTTTGTCGACTTTTAAATGATCTAAAAAATAGCAAAAAATAATTTGAACAAAAACCGTAAACACTATCTTGTAGAAAGAAAAGAGCTCTATCGAATGTTGTAAAACGCTCTGCTAAAAAATTCATATTCATTATGCAATTTTGTATTGAAAAGCAAGTGGAAGCTTATCCCTACATGCTAAAATATGAAAGGATTTAAATGATGGGTGGTACCATCTTGTAGAGCAAGAGAACTCTATCGAATGCATATATGCACATCTTCTCCAATATCGATAGTAAGCAAGGAAGAGGAGATAACGAAAGTGCACACTTCTGCTAGTACTGCATTTGTGAGTCTTAAAAACGCAAAAAGTTGAGCGATTTGAATAATAAGTAGTACCATTCTGTAGAGCTGAAAAAGCTCTATCGAAAACATATACACATACATTTTTTGATCTCGATGGCAGACGAGGAGATGAGGTGCGCAAACGCCAATTTTTTGCCTTCAGCTTACTTCAATTCCAAACCTCATAAATTTTAGGTAGTCGAAGGAATCGAATAACAGATAGTAGCATTCTGTAGAGCAAAAAAAGCTCTATCGAAGACATATATAAGCTTTGCCGAAAAATGAAGGGAACAATGTTAAAAACGGGGGTTTAAAAACGGCAAGGACTTATTCCTCAACCCGATATATTATTATCAGTGTTAGTCCCGTGTGTAGCTACGGATGATTGTAATTTGCAACGGATCAACTCCGAGATGGCTTTGTTTCTCATTTGATTGCAAATCATTGACATGTCGCTCAGCACTGATACTGTAGTGAACCATATCTGAGTCACAATAGATGCTATCTGCATAAAGTTTGTAAAGAAAGACCATTTGAGGAAGTTAACAGGAATCCTCCTCCCTGAGAATCTGCAATAGGTCAGTTTTATCGATCTTTTTCGCAAAAATGCAACCATCCTTCGCGTTAAGTACTTCACTGGGTAAGCGTTGAACCCACCTTGCACCTCGGTAAAGAACAAAATTGCACAATTGTGCCTAATGTTTTTTTCTTAATATTAGGGTGATGCAGATTGAATCGACTAGTTCTTTCACGACATGGCATGAACAGCCAATACTTGCTTGGAGATAGCTCAATTTGTTTGCACATTGAGCTTCTAATTCTTAGATAGTGATAGTATATCCTCGGCCAATTACCCATGCTTATCATTTGCTGAACATGCACCATTATTCAAAATCCAAATGGTCTAGAGGTCGATACGCCCTGCTGCTTCGGCACCGCATTGGAAAATAATTCACTTTCTTTGTTATGGAAAATCTATTGGATCATTCCATAAATAATGTCGTTTTTTTAAGCATAAATTTTTCCTATGAAATCACAAGTTTTTGCAGCATTTCATATGCCATTTCAAAGACGTTTCTCTGCTCTACAAAATGGCATGTTTAGTTTTTGAGTATGTTAGAATGGAGTCGACATTGAGGCTGGGGAAGAGGTAGGTCCAGCCGATAAAAATTGGCCAAACCGGCATTCAACTGAAACATATATTTCACATTGGGAAAATCAACCAGTCATGTGTCGCGTACTTAGTCCTGACCTCTTCTGCAATTTTCAATATTTGGTTGATCAAGAAGTCATGTCGTTCCTTTTCTAAAATCTTTTTTTTGAAAGCACCCACACTTATTCAAAATGGAATTTTTTCTTCCAAACTCTTTGCTTGGTGTTGTTTCATGAACCTCTTCGATGGATATTCTTGCTATATCGAAAACATCTTTCTTTGTTCTGACTGCGATTCAGATTGAATTTAATACCATGTGATAGGGGTCCAGTTGACATTTTTTCACAACCTATTTTTTCCATGAGAAAGTTTCCATGAGGTCAGTTGTATTTCCCTGTTCCTACTCACTACCTGTTCGTAACATTTCACCACTCTAACAAATTTGTTGAGAAAATTTTCTTGCCTGGTTCGAAGAAATTGTCTAAAATCACCGAGTTGTGGCGGAAAAACTAAATGAGGAGAAGGAGCGACGTGATTTTCCAAGCAACCGACTGGTGGAACTCGCAGAAGATGTCGGGGCCAAGTACGGAACACATGACTAGTTCGTTTTCCTCAAGTAAAATATGTATAGTGTTTTAATTGATCGCCAGTTTGGCCAATTTTTGTCTGTTGGACCTACCTCTTCGCCCGCCTAAATGTCGGCGCCATCCTTACATACTCAGAAAAAGAAAATGTCGTTTTGTAGAGCAGAAAGTTCTCTTCCGAATGATATATGATGTGCTGCAAAACTTGTGATTTTATGGCAAAAATTTTCGCTTGAAAAAAAAACGACACTACTTATAGAATGACCCAATAGATAGCTCATAGATCATTTATGTAGATCACAGTATTAAAAGAAGACGTCGTCATTCGGGGCAGCAGAATTTAAGCGGACGATACTCGCTGCAACCTATATCAGAACATAGGCGAAATGTGCCCACCCAGTGGAGCTGTAACCCATTGATGACCGTGTGACACGATGTCGTGGCTCACCATGTTGGCCGCGTGGGACCGCATGACACGGTGTCGTGCGACAGGCTTGCAACTTATCTTTTAAACTTCTTTTCGAACTTTTGCTTGATCTTTTTTTATTATGTATACTTTTGAACTTCTTTTCGAACTCTTGCTTGGTCTTTTTTTATTATGTATACTTCAAACATGAGGGCTTTTATACAAAGCGTGGTTCAAGGAAATAGCTTTCGCTTTTTGAATTATTGAGCTTCCAAATAAAGGGATGAATAACGACTTGTGAGCACATTTTTCGATTATTTTGAAAAGATCCAATGCAGAAATAGTGTCTGCATCTGTTGCAACGGACACAGACTCTCCTGCAATGAGATGCAGCGCATATGCGCCCTTCAATTTTGCACATTTCTCTATAACAGCTAACGCATCTCCTACGATCATTCGCTTTATCCTCGCATAACTCTTCGGATCTGTCAGTGGGAGTACTCATATAGGTTCCATCGCAATGCGGCAATGATTCTGGAAGTTTGAGTTTGTAAACATTCAATTCTTATTTTAGTCATTTTGGTTTAACAGTAGAGCATCCAGATTTCATCACCGCAGTCTGCCCCAAAAGATGAAGGAAAAGTCCGATGTAACACTAGGTGGTCTTTTTCACAAACAGTGTGTAGGACGTCATCTGGTCGCTCAAATCCACGAACCCTTTCATCTAGTGGCAGTCTATCGATATCTCGATTTAGTTCACTTTCATCATCAAAGTCATCCATTTTTATCCGAGAGGGGAAAACTCAGTACAAATGTGGTTTATATATTTTTATAAATACAGGTGGAAACTTAACAGAAATTTATAGCTCCTCAAAAACAGGTCTCCTTGTAGGACCGTGTGACACGACATCGTATCACACGCGGAGCGTGGGAAAATAACGCGCGGTCCCACGCGCCAGACAAGTGTAAATGCCGCGGTTGTCAATTGGTTAACCATGGCGGTTGTACTGTAATAGTAAGCGGTTTACAGAATCTCATCCCATCCACTTGCTAATCTCTCTTATTAGCGCTTATCAGTCCCTATCAGATTCGATTCTGGCCATTGAGGTCCCTGTATCACTGTCTATAATAACAATGAATGTAGACACGGCACCGTCTGTTGAGAGAGGAAGCGGATTCGGTGTCATTTGCCTCCAGACGCTCCTTATCGAATCTTATTAATCGTTATCAACCTGGATCACCCACATTACGTCCCCTGATCACCTCTCCACTCATCTATAAGTGTCAACGCTCTAGGGTCAGCGCGAAAACGACCATGGTGATATTTGCCTTTTGAGGCTCCATATCAGCTTTTATCAGTTGCTATCACTCCGGGTCCACCAGCTAGTGTTCCTCTAGTATCCCCTGAATCATTTGATAAATTCAGGATTCTATCATAGTTGTTACACAAGATATGAATTTCGTGCCAGACGGATGGACACACATTCACACAGACATACTAAGCGTATTATATGTGTGAACCAGTTGACTGGCGCACACTACTGTGCGCGAAACACTATGTGCGTCAGTAGATCGATCGAAATTACAATTTTTCTTGAGGTCAGAGTATTTCACTGCGCGCTCTGTCCACCATGGAAGGAGCTTAATTTGGTGCATGAGTACTCCTTACTTCTGATACCATGCCCTACCCATCCCACACTTGCCCCATCTCCATAGGACGTTTTTGTGTAACGTCCAAGCTCCAACCACCACTCAAATGCTTCGCCCACCACCACAAAGCTCCACCCTCTGTGCCCAGACCTCTTTCGTGACGTTGACAAACTCATCCCTGACCTTAATCCATCTTTCCCCCGCCTTTGGGGCACATTCGATCCCAATTAACAATTCTCGGTCTGAAAGCGGAACATTCCAGAGCACGCCCCGCTCTCTGTGGGCGAAGTTTAACATGGTCCATGTGTGCTCTTTACTTCTTGTCCCATGTCCTACCATATAATACTTGTTCCCATCTCCACAGGACGTTTGCACGTAACATCCTAGCTCCGCCCATCGCCACAAATGCTCCGCCATCCTGCGCCCAGTCCTCTTTCATGACGTTGACAGACTCATCCCTCACCTTGATCCATTTTTTCCCACGTTTGGGGCACATTCAAACCCAATTAACGTTTTTCGGACTGAAAACGGAACATTCCAAGGCGGCATATCCCGCCCACACTGGGCGGAGCTTAACATAGTCAATGTGTGCTCTTTACTTGTTGTCCCATGCCCTACCCATACCACACTTGTCCCCATCTCCACAGGTCGTTTTTCTGATAATACCTAATTTCGTGACAGACGGACGGATAAAGGGACGGACGGACGTACAGACAGACGAAGCGTTTTATATATATTATATAGGGGAATAGGGATTATGTAATCAGTTGAGCTAGCGCACACACTGCGCGCGTAAAATCATCGGCGTCAGTGAGTCGGTCAGGATTGTTTTGTCATAAATTTACTCAGTACCCAATACCACATCATGCTCCTCCCATTGTTAGCGGGATTTCTTTCATTTCAAGTGTGTTCAAGGTAACTTGGACATTGGTCATTTCTACCGATATTTCCTGGTCTCAAGGCTGCGTTATGACCTAGTTATGAGTTTTTGTTGTACGGACCCCTATTCAGGGTGCGCTCCATCCATTGCGCCCAGGCCTCTTCCATGAATACTCACGGCTGACCTTAGGTAATCTCTGCCTAACGTTTGGACCATTTTCAAACCGGGCAAACAATTTTTGATCCAATGACCGGACGTTTGAGTGCACGCTTCCCCACCGTGGGCGCTTAGCGGTCCATGTGTTCTCCTTATTTCTTGTCCCATACCCCAAACATCCCAAGCTTGTCCCTTTTCCCACAGGTTGTTCTTCATGTAACGTCCAAGCCGCTCATCACCACGAATGCCCCGCCCACTAAACACTGGGATTATTTTCTAACCTTCAGAAACTCGTCGTTGACCTAAGTCAATCTTCTCCCCACGTTTGCAGCACAGTCGAACCCAATTAACAATTTTCGGTCCGAAAACGGAACATACCAGATCACGCTCCGCCTAGGGTGGGCGGAGCTTAACGGTTCGTGTGTACTCCTTGCTTCTTGTCCCATGCCCTACCCATCCCAGACTTGTCCCCATCTCCACGGGTTAATTTTTTATGTAATGCCCAATTTTGTAACAGACGGACGGAGGGACGGACGGATGGACGTACAGACAAGCAAGGAGTTTTACACACATACCAGTTTGCTGGCGCACACTGCTGTGCGCGTAACATCCTGGGCGTCAGTGGGTCGATCGGAATTGCTTTTTTTCCACAAATTTACTCACAAGGGAAGAACCCGAAGTCGAAGTGGCCATTCCCAATTTGCAAAACGATTCTCTGAGCAGAGTTATTCAGTTAAGAATGCATTATGCGGTGAACGGACAGACACACACAGACACACAGACGAAGAAACACACCAAACTTTTGGTTTATATACAGGGTATGAACACATAGAATTCCTAACTTGCCTCTCATATGCTCCGTATTTTGGCTTACCCGGACCCATCCCTAAATTGTCCGACCTCTACAGGCCCATTCCTAGCTTGCCTGATTTTTGGTAACTGTGGACTTGAATTTGAGCACCGCCAGTTTCCACGCAAGCCCCGCCCACAATGGGCGGGGCTGGGCTTAGTTCCTATGTGCTCTGTGCGCTTGGGTCAGCCCCTACCCAATTCTAACTTGCCCGACCTCTCCAGGCTGCAGTTCAGTTAAGAATGCATTATGCGGTGAGCGGACAGACAGACAGACACGCACAGACAGACAGACGAACAAACACACCAAACTTCTGTGACAATATGTAGAATTCCTAACTTGCCTCTCATGTGCTCCGTATTTTGGCTTACGCGGACCCATCCCTAACTTGTCCGACCTCTACAGGCCCATTCCTAGCTTGCCTGATTTTTGGTAACTGTGGACTTGAATTTGAGCACCGCCAGTTTCCACGCAAGCCCCGCCTACAGTGGGTGGAGCTAGGCTTAGTTCTTCTATGCTCTGTACGCTTGGGTCAGCCCCTATCCAATTCCAACTTGCCCGACCTCTTCAGGCTGCAGTTCAGTTAAGAATGCATTATGCGGTGAGCGAACAGACAGACACGCACCCAGACAGACAAACAAACACACCAAACTTTTGGTTTATATATAGAGTATGACTTCTGGTTTATATATAGAGTATGATTTATATATAGAGTATGACTTCTGGTTTATATATAGAGCATGATACCTATCACTATTTGGCATCCTACGTATTTCAGCAACCAAAACATCCCGTTGCTGCTGATAACCGAGTACAAAGTATTTCATTCGCTGAGCATTCAGTACTCTAGCTATTGGGTGTCGATAATCGAATCATTTACACCGCATATCGCACCACTGAAGAAGGCCACCACTTTTCGGAGATTTAGATGCTTTAGCGATCGATACCCATTACTGTTGTTGGTAACGCGTAAGGAAATGAATCACTTGCTTTTACAAGTATAGATCGATGTAGATCGCAATATCATAAGACATGCACCGCTATTTGGAATGCTAAGCAACTTAGCGATCGAGACATCGGTTGCTGATATCAAGACATTAACAAAATATGCTCACCCAGTGCTACTGAGCATGAGACTCTTTTATTACAGTAGTCGTATAGTAGCAGTAAGCGGTGTACCCGATTTCATCCCATCAACTTATCATCGCTAACGACTCTTATCAGTCCCTGTAGGCCGTCATCATTTTGGTAAGTCACCATTAAGGTCTCCATACTCTGCAGTACCTATAAATGTAAACATTCCACTATCAGCCGGAAAAGCTTGACGGACTCGGTGACGGTGCCTTCCGACGTTCCTTACGAATCTTATAAACCGTTATCAATGCGGATCACCCAGCATTAATGATCCCACCCCGCAGAACTCCTGCGAGTGTCAACGCTGCAGGGTCAATACTAGAAGCGAAACAACTCGACTTTGTTGACATTCGCCTTTCGACGCTCACAAATCTTACCAACTGCTACAGATGTGGATCGCTTACCATTAACGTTCCTGTCCCTCCTCGCATAATATCTGTGAGTGTCACTGCTCTTGAATCAACGTGAGAGGCGCAACGACATTGGTGACATCTTCTACGCTCCTTACCAGTCCTTATCAGCTGCTAGTTTTTTTTTGGTCCACCACTGCTAGGATCCCCTTACCACCCCTCATATCTCTTGTAAAATTTAGGGCCACAGTTTTGCTGCGATGCGAGATATGGATTTCGTGACAATCCGTCGGACAGAGGCAGAAGGACACAGACACAGACACACACACACCACACACATATACGCATATACACACATACACACGCATACTAAGCGAATTATACACTAGTAGGATGGTAGGGTAAAGGAACGAGCTAAATCCAATAGGTCTTTCCTTGCTCCCACTCATCGCTCAGGTGTTTTGGCGCCCTCTGCATCATTGTAGAGGCCGTTGCAGCACCTTCCACACCAGTCGCCAATACGCGCTTCGCGTATATAGGATCACGATAAGGAGTTGATAGGTACATTACAGAATTATTGAGATATGGCAGTCCCTCAGATAGTTCGACCCACAGCTCAACGTTACCAAGGCGTTAGTTTAAAGGAATCGTCCACGGAAAAATGAGTTCCTGTGTTACCCATATGTTTATGTTGTATTCGCCTAATGTGGGCCTCATGCAATAAAAGCCTCGTCCCGATACGTAAACAGTCCCACTATCCGTTTCCAACGGCAGCGGACGACGGGACGAGGCTTTTACTCGGAGGCTCTGCCCACCCGAACGTACTTTGTGGTGCTGTACCTCAGCCAGATTCACATTTTTTTTCACGTGGAATTTTGCATGAGGCCAACATCAGGCAAATACAACATAAATATATGGGTAACACAAAAACTCATTTTCCGTGGACGATTCCTTTAAGTTCTTGAAGCATGCTTAGCCAAAAAGTCAGTGCGACTTCACCAAGCACCTTAAACCGCCTCACCTAGACGTGATTGTGGCCACGAATGGCGATGTGGCAAAGAAGGCCTGCGATTTATGCGATAAGATAAGATAGGGAAGAAACCTCAGTAGCGAAGGAACCGTTGACATGGGGCAACAGATAGAGTCGCGGGTTAGCGCATGGTGCGAATCAAGGTTGCGGATTCAAAGGCTCACTTGCACACGCAAATCTCGTACGAGACCAGATGCAGAGGCCTTATTTTTGCATTTTTTTAAAGCTTCTTTCGGTTTTTCTCTATTGGCGTATCCTTCAGCACATCTTATTTCACGACTTAGCGCTTCAACCCACACAAGGTAATCATGAGATGTGCTTTTGCCTTTCAGCGCTAGTTGCGCCACAGATCGTCATCTTCAACCCTAAGTATAATCATATTTTTCATTAATATCTTCGTAATCATGATACCCCTAACTACTCCTCCTAATATTCGACAGCGGGCGGCCGCAAAGTATTAATGCAACCTAACTAACGTAAACCATTTGACAATTCACCTCTTTGTAAATATTTTCAAAGGGTAGTACCACAGTTTTGGGTTCAGCGTCTCAAGGTACATGCCCTTAAAGGAATCGTCCACGGAGAATGAGTTTTTATGTTACCCATGTATTTATGTTGTATTTGCCTAATGTTGGCCTCATGCAAAATTTCACGCGAAAAAATGTGAATCTGGCTGAGATACAGCACCACAAAGTGCGGTCCCAGTGGGCGGGGCCTCCGTGTAAAAGCCTCGTACCGCGTCCGCCGTGGTCGGAGACGCATTGTAGGAACAGAAGGTTACGTAAACAGTCCCACTCTCCGTTCCCAGCGGCGGCGGAAGAAGACACGAGGCTTTTATACGGAGGCCCCGCCCACTGGGACCGCACTTTGTGGTACTGTATCTCAGCCAGATTCACATTTTTTCGCGTGAAATTTTGCATGAGGCCAACATTAGGCTAATACAACGTAAATATATGGGTAACACAAAAACTCATTTTCCGTGGACGATTCCTTTAAGTGCTACTCATTGCAAATGCCCAGGCTGACCTACTTACCTTCCTCTGAAGTCCGAGGCGAAAGGAGGGTCAGAGGGGGTGTGTTGCAAGTGTTCCGATTTCTAGAAGTCGGCACCGAATTGGGTCACCGCGCACGGCGACGCTTCGCGAATTGTCCGAATGGTGGCGCGTCCTGCCGTCTGGGCTCTCCCAGATTTGCCTAAGCCTTTGTAGGGAGGACCTTGGCAGCGTGTTTTTACCTGTCTTTACCTGATTGCAATCCGCCGCGCAACCTGTCTTGACCTCACCAGTCGGAACACTTGCACTCCACCCGGGTCAGAGGCCATAGACGCAGAGGAGAGAAGACTTACTGTCCCAAGACGACACCCACATTTGCGGTTGTTTGCCACCGCTTCTTTGTTTCTCAACCGTTCAAGTGTGGTATGCTTGGACTTGTATGCAACATTTACACCCTACTGCTTGCGCTTATCCGTAAATGCGTTACCATACCCCGAATCGACCTTTTCTTCAGCTTCATTTCTCTTATTTTGCCCCGAAAAGTGCTCCTGATCTAACTAGTGTTCATATGCATAGTTGTATAGCTCCCTTACCGAAACGGAAATTCCTCGGTTTTTTACCTGTTTTATCGTTCCTGGTGAACCAGTAATCACAAAGAAGCGCGCCCCAGTGGCAAGTTTACGTCCCAATCACAAGTTTTCGGTGGCGTGGGTTCCTTGCGAGCACCATGGGATAGAAGCTGTAATATTTATGTTCATGATATATGGATGTATGTGTCCAGTAACTTTGGGCCTTCTTTTAAGTGATTTTGTTTCATCGGCTATCGAGAGAAGCAAGAAAGTCTTACTTCGGCTCTCATGTGAAAGATTGTTTCTTATAGAGAGTGCATCCGCAGCGGTGGAGGCAACGATCGGTGTTGGAATACGAACGCCAACCTAGTATAACAATTAATTATGGCGTGATCAGTAGATGTAATGCTGACACACTGACACACCACTTTTTGACGAGGTCATGCTATGAATGTTCGTATTAATCGGCTTGGTTGACATAGTTGTAGCTATGAGGCTGTTGTAAGATATGTGGCGATCTTAGCAAATCATCCGCGAGCAATCATCTGAGGCAGATTTAGGGTGAATGAACAACATTTTTGTTTATGCTCTTGTGGACGAGGGAAGAGATTCTTTTCCCATCCTACAGCTTAAGCAAAAGAAGCGCCGGACGCCGAGCGCGAGCAGTGCTACCTCATCGCAAGAACACCTCAGATTCCATTTGTAAAGTCCATGTAGGCAAAATTACTCAGCATAGGGTTGTAGACATCACCCTCAGTTTAACGGAACCACGCACCCCTGCAAGGTGCATAGAGATAACTAACACTTCAGCTTGTTTCTTCATAAACCTAAGCATCGATATTCGCTTCAGTACTCATGGCTAGTTAGTTAGGGTGGAACGCACACAGAGCATTTAAGTTCTTGAGGCTGTCATATGGGTTGATTATTGCTATGTGACTCATTATGTCCGCAGTGTTTCGCAACTTGTGGTGCCTGTGTTCCATGTCTAACACAATTGTTGACAAACTTTCTTTCCATGTCCGTAGATAGTTGAAAGCTAGCTTATGATAGTGGTGAGGCTTCTCGAGGATTAATTTCCAGGAATACACAGTGGCGTACATGCGGAATGCTGAAATTTTTTCTTCAGAAATCGGGCTCAGATGTGCACGAAGATGCAGTGTCTGACTTTCTCGACTTTCGTCAGGTTTCTTTTTTCATGTTTCTTTCTTCGCTTCCTTTTTTGTCTTTTTGGTCTGTGTGCTATCGTGTACAGATACAAGTATATATGCGCGCATTGCAGACAGTTCGTCATGGATTTCCTTCCCGTGTATCATGCTTCGCATATGACGACGTGCTTAAAATACTCGCTGTCGGAAATCTTGACGGTGACCTGAATATGTGAGATTTCTGTGTTTCTGACTTATCATCGGCGCTTTCCTCGTTGATAACTGCATATAAGACCTGCGCATTTAGGTTGAGGTTATAACTTGCGATTCTGCGATCCTGCGGATCGCACGATCCGCACTCCCACTTGAGCGTGCTTTTTCTTGAACAAAACTGCTGTGGGCGAAGTGTATGTCGTTGGGCGCGGACCTCTGCATGTAATTTGCCAATGGTGCACATGGGCCGAGTGGGGGACGGTCGATTAGCGCGGCCCCTTCCTGCTAATTTGCCACAGGACACACAGGCCGTAGTTGCCACCCCAACAGCGACCATTCGACGCATCTTTTGCGTCGAGCAACTCGTCCACAGCACCGACCCTCAGATTTATGTGGTGATAATTACCACATAAAAGACCTTATTAAGGAAACCTGCAAAACACGGAGAGGAAGCTCGTATTACAACTCTTGGATGATTGTAATACAACTACCCCGGAGTAAACAAGCATTGTTTCCCATTGTTGAGAATGTAGTGGAGACGAAAAAAAAGCCGAAAGCGGTAAAAATTGGCAGAATCCATTAGTTCGCCAGCGGAATAAAATATTTGTAAGAGTCAGTAACTTGCAGTTCTTGTTTAAAGGAACCGGAAGGGGTCCGAAACAAGAGAAAAATACAAAAAAATGAGCATTTTGAAACGAACGCAGAAGATTAGAAGCGATAATCGGTGAAAAAACCCGAATTCGAAAGTGTCGCTGCGGTGTGTATTCGCGCCTCATTCGCACCATCGCACTGACTTTCCGAGTTGCCCGCTGTAGGAGACTGGCCGCGGTCCAACATTAGTTGTAGCACTGACTCCCAGCGCAGTGGAGTGGCCATTCCCAACTACATTAGCATTCATGTAAGTACTAGAAACAGTGTAAGAAAGAATAAAGGAAAAAGTAAAAGGAAAAAAGCAAGTTTGCAAAAGAAACATCTCCTCTTGGCACCATGCCACGGCGTCAAATTGGGGAGTTTGTGCAATGGCGGCCACTTGAACTCGTCCACACTACGTCTGTTCTACCGTAGGCCAAAATTACCTCCTTCTGGTGTCTTTAACGAATTCTTTTGTATGGCAATTATCAACTACGAACATCTGAGGGTTCAGTGATGTGGACGAGTTATCCTTCGCAGAAGATGCATCGAATAGTCGCGTTAGGGTGGCAGCAACGGCGCATGGGCCATATTGGCAAATTAGCTGCATGGGGCCGCACCAAACGACATACACCCGCCCCAGTTGCAAATGAACTGCAAGGGGCCGCTCCTAACGACCGTCTCCCCTACAGGGCGGGCACCCATTAAATGTCAGACGCCAATTGCCGTGCATTTAGTACTGTTGGCAGGTACCGTAACCTTACACCTCGTTCTAATCGTCTTGGAGCCATGTTTGGGGTGCTGTACTCAATTCATCACTGCCTAATGTGATGTTCTCCGTCGCAATAGTTATTACACGGAATATTTCATGGTGTAAATGTAGTTAGGGGGTCACTACACTGCTCTCGACGTCCGGCGCTATCTTTGCCTAGGCCTTACAAGGGAAGGATTCTAGGTCGAAGTGGCCATTCGGAATGGGATACATATTGTCTGACGTATTTTCGGACGCTGATCTCGGACCTGCATTCCAAATTTGCTGTCCGATTCTCTGAGAGGAGTTATGGAGGTTTTTTTTGAAAAAATATAATAAATTTGGAAGCACGCGAGCCAGACGTTCTCGCGCAAAACCAGTGTGATTTTCGTGTTCAGCGGACCAAACTACTCTACAGGACATGTTTTCAGCCAATTCGCGGCCTATTGGATAGGCCAAGAATTTTTCCGAAATTTGGTCAAATTTTCGACAGGCCAAGAATTTTTCCGAAATTCCCGAATTGGCTGAAAACATGTCCTATAGGGTAGTTTGATCCCCTGAACACGAAAATCACACTGGTTTTGCGCGAGAAGATTGGGCTCGCGTGCTACGAGCTTCCAAAATCACCATAAAATAGCATTGTTTTTTTCAAAAAAACCACCATAACTCCGCTCAGAGAATCGGACAGCAAATTTGGAATGCAGGTTCGAGATCAGCGCCCGAAAATACGTCAGACAATATATATCCCATTCCGAATGGCCACTTGGACCTAGAATCCTTCCCTTGTTAGTTTAGGAGTTACTCGTATCCAGTGGATAAGGTTTAGGTGAAAATATGTACAGTTAGGAAACAAACAGATGAAAGCAGATGATGATAGGATGGTATCGGGCGAGGAACGAAGCGTGGAAATGAATGTGTCTACCTGCACCAATTTATTATTTCTTCCGCATTTGTCTAATACATCAGAACCGGGGTTTTTCGCATGATTCCAGCAGACGTAGTTGGTGCCCATCCATCGTTGTGCTCTATCCCTTACATTGGCGTCAGCGAAGAAGAGCACAATGGAAAAGCACACTTTCCCCAACACTACTTTTTTCACGAAAAATCGTGATTGATGTGTTAATTGTTTCAAACACTCTCTAGATATGGAGGTGGTGGATTTATGTGGACCGCTGAAATTCCCGGCAAGAAAGGTGTGGGGAAAAGTGCTGCTCACATGTATTTTGCTTGTGGCCTAGGAATTTTGATTGTCTTATGTCGAGACTCCACGTTTGTGCGTTTTTCTATCAAAGGTATGTCCCAATTGTGTTATTATTTGGTGTGAACTGTTCGATAGTTCAGTGATCGTAGGTGCTGATTTGACTGCTCGATCGGTTTTGCACGAAACGAGGTTGAAGAAAATCACTAGCTGTTGCATGCTTCAACGACCGACTGTTCTTGAATTTGTACTTCTAATAGGTAAATCAGTAATGCTTGACTTCTTTCAGACAGCAGCTATACTTCGCGACTTCGCGACCTCGTTTGTGGCTCGCACAGAGTCGTAATTTTGCGAATTATAGCTGCGGCTTTTAATACTCCGACATTTTATTCTCCTGTTTTCACTGTTTTTTCCTGGTTTTATATACGATATTTCGACGTGTCGTTTGAGAAAATTGTTATGATGGCTTCGTTTTTCGATTTTTGTTGGAGCACAACGGCCTCTTTTCATTCTCGTTCACATAATCAATGCCTCATAATAGGGTTCGAGCCGTCGTTAGGTAATCGTTGCATCATAACTTGAAAGGAATGAACCTAAAGCAGTGTAAGCCCGGTGTGCAATAAGGCAATTCTGGTTTGTATTAAGATGGACAGTGCAACTTTTGGGCCAATATGCATGCTTGCTTTCCCCATCTCCGTTACTGGAGTGCATTGTCTACAGGGTGGAGAAACGTCATCGAATGTGTGCATGAATTGAATACAACTCCTCAAGGAGAGGAGATCCTGATTCTACAATCTTAGAGAATCTATTAATCACAAGGTGTAGCTTCAAAGAAAGAACATTCGGAATGACTGCGAAAAATAGAATTTTTGAAATTTGATATCTAAGATCTCAACAGGGCATGCTTTGGAAAGAATCCTGAAAAGTAAAACTTTTGAAATTCGATACCTATCAACAAAAAGAGCATAAACAAATTTTACATCCAAAAGTGAAGCGGAATCTAGGTTAACTGCTGAAGACATACATTCTTCCAATCAGCCGGCACGCTCCTCTTCGGCGATAAGAAAAGCCTGGCCTGAGATTGGTGCGCTCTCATGAGAAGATGCAGGAGGAAAAGGTTGCGGTGGGGATCACCCTTTCTATACTGTTTTTTCTATTGTAAAACCACGTACTTTCTTGTGTGACAGATCAACAACGATAAGGTCCATCGGCGCCGATGCATTAGACCATTGAATTTCCAGTTTTTATCACCAGAGCGGTCGGATATAAAGCAACACAATCCAGAAGAGCTTGAAATTGTAATATTTACGATGCTTTGGGGATGATGGGGATGAGGGGAGCAAGGAAAGTCGTTGAACACTTACATGATTCTATGATTAAGATTATGATTCATTATAGCAAGTCATTGCGAACAATTGGCATCGAAAGACAACATGTTTCCGATAACCAGAAAACAAGGAATGCACAAGAGATCATAATTACTTCTACGCGGAGGGGGCTCTGACATGAGTTTGTCGTAGGCATGAAGGCGTTGTGCTGCTCATCAGTAGACGGTCCACCCCTTCTTCCCATTGCACTCTTCCTGCTTTTGAGTTATGAACATCGTTCTTACCACCCTTCTTTCTCAATTTCAGGTACTGTTTCTGGGAATGTTTTCGCGTTGGATATCAACTCGCTAGAACTATCAGAATATGTTGTGTTTGAAGATTGCCTGCTGCAGCGGTAGATTACTCTTTTTTTTTCCTTGGAATTTTGCATACATGGTCTTACTTAGAATTCCGGAAAGGTCAAAGCAGGAAAAGTACCCGGTAGACTTGTTATCTGTGTGTTCAAGTAATCCAAGAATTACGATAATGGTATTCAATCACTGCCTACTTCTTTCGTACGACTCGTCAACCAATGAAGTCCTGGGGAGCGAATTGTTCGACGTTCAGTGCAAGGTATATTTGCTACACGTTTTAAGTCGCATACTGGAAACATTGTAAGCACATCGTGCAAGATTCTAGTTTTCAGAGCAGGTTTTCTTGCAAGTATATCATCGATTTTGGCCAACTGTGCGGTTGTAATTTCTTCCCTTTTCGACGGACCGGTCTTCAGTATTCACGCGATGTTTTATCCCTCCACTTAGTCACTCGTGCGCTAAACTGCCTCTCAAACAGGGAATGAATTCCGGCGCTCAAGCTTAGTTATTCTCTATCGTCCAACCTTGCGGGCGCTGTGAGAACACGCTCAGTTCAAATCTTCTATCATGTTTTCTCACGGACGCTCAAGATGTGGCGCGTCTTAACATTCCGTACTTGCTCTCGGATATCTCTTATCTCCCTCTATCTGGAAGTCCTATTTTGATACCTGTGTCAAAGCAATCGAAAACAAAATTATATTCTAAAAGCGCAAGGAACTTCTCACGTTGCAAAGAGTCTGACAAGACGATCTGACAGGATGACAAGACGAATATAGACCGCCATGGTCATTCTCAGCCATGCATTTTGATATATATTTTCCAAAACGTTTATCTCTAACGGGGAGAACGGGGAGGGGTCTCTGCACTCACCCTTCAAAAACTTGAAATATGTCATGAATGGATATTAACTTATCATCTTTGGAAGTGATGGTTCAAGCCATCGTTTGAGTGCACCGACTTTTGTTGTTATGTGTGGGTCATGAGCAACGTCACATTGAAACACAACAGATTTCGAGCGGTAATGGATGCTTAACGGGGTTGCTTCCAATTCCAAAGGATGCAGAATTACTTTTCAGAGTGTTACATGGACCCGTGATGGAAGTCGCTTCGTTGTCGCTCTTCAAGATGGGTCTTATGCTTCATGTGATCCTTTCAACGTTTCGACATACGAACGACCACCGCAAGTTTTCGGACCGTTTCCTTGTATACCAACAAGGAAAGTCTTCTTTGCTGAAACATCCAGGTCACCACAGTTTTAGTGCGTGATGAATGATGAATGAAGGATTTAATCGCAACGCATTGGATTTCAGTTCCGAGAAACACATTGTGCTCTTTTCTGGAGGTATGCCTCATGCATCTTATGGCGAAAGATTTGTAGTAACTGCTCGACAAGGTGATCGAACATGTGTTTTTGATTTCGCAAGCCCTGTCATCGATTTCCTACTGACATCAGGAGGTGAGTGGGATCGGTCAAACTCACAGTGCAACAGCTTTGATGTGCACTAATTTGTGATCATTCACATTTGCCCATTTCTGGACATTACTCTTCTTGTGCAGAAGACGGATATCACACGTGCGCTATTGTGCTGACCGAGAACGAACTTGTTTGCATTGATCTGACTGACCGTTACTGGAGAGTAATCCCTACTGAGCAGATCTTCCCGTTGCATGCTAGTCAGGTGAGCCTCTTTCGTTTATTATGGTTTGACATCCATCCTCGAGTATGGTAGTGTGATCGGAGACGCAGAGTGGAAAACAATTCAGTATTGGGCGTAAAAGCTGAATTGCGCTCCTACGCTGACAATATTTAAAGAGTGTTCGGCAGTAATCCAAGCAAGTCGCCGTTCTTTTGGATTTTCGATTTCTGCCTTTGGACAAATGAAATTTTTCTCTTTGCGTTTCTGTTCAAGTACTGCACATACAAGAAAAGGCTCCCAGGTCACCGTGACTATTCGAAATGAGATGTATATTGCTTAATGCAGTTTTTAACGGTGATCTGGTGATTTCAAATCTTCCCTTCAAATCTGCTAAACGATCCTGGAAGCGAAGTTACAGAGGCCTGTGATTCACCGCGCAACCTGCACTTCAGGCCCTACACGAATGGCGAAATAGCATAGACACCGCTCCTATAATTTCACTTACCATGTTAAACAAGAGAAAGAGTCAAGATCTCCCGACATGTGGTTTTGTCGCCTTCCTCGTCGAAGGTATACCAATGCCCAGTTCAAATTTTCGAATTTGCGTCAAAATCTCAGTTAAGTTGGGAACTCACCCCTGAGGGTAGTTCGACTCCACGAGCACGGATGTCAAATCGGTTTCACACTAAAATGCCTCGCTGTGAGCGCTGACAGGCTTAGAAATTGCTCCGTCAAACATGCTGGTAACTCAGTAGGGAGGTCTCTGGAACTCTGAAGGTGTTCACCGAAGTTAATTCTCAGTCCAAATGCTTGGAACCCAAAAAGTGAAAATTCTAATTTTGCAAGGTTTTGTCTTCAGTTGATAGAGAACCATCATCCCATTTTTGGCATTCGTAGGGCCGCTCAGCAAAAATGAATATCAGCTATATGTTTCGTGCACGTACTTACACGATGCGAGAAGCCGCTTTTAAAAAGCGCGCCATGACCGAAAAGACCTTCCTCGCAAGCCTCTTTTTCTCAAAAGCATACCCACACCAAACACCACCATTTTGCGAACCGCAGTGTCACTAAGAAAACTGGCGAGAGTATGAAGAGAAATTCATTTATTCATGCACGATACGCTACACAAGAAGCCGTTTGTTGAGAAATAAGCCACTCTCATAAACACCTAGTACACTCAAATCAGCTGAGGCCACAGAAGGAGATCATGATGAGGTTTATTAAATTATGATGTGAATGAAGGCAATATTAAGAGTATAATATGGGATTGCAGGCTCAATCAAGTCGAAAACAGTGAAAATAACCAAACCGAGTCCACAGTACTCATGTCAGGACGGGGATAAGTTCAGCACCTCATGGACCTAAACGCGGACCTGACCCGCTGGCAAAAGCAAAGGTGATAGTACTGCAGCTTGTGGAGCACCACTTGGACATTAGAAGATTGTAGAAGGGATTACCAGTTCGAACACGCATCGTTCTACTTGATAAGTAGGAGCGGATCAAGTTTGCTGTGGACTATCCCTACTATATATGAAACTCCACGTCTGTCTATCTGGACAAGAAGCAATAACAACATATGGACCAAGTCAAGCTCCGTCCTCGGTGGAAACGGGCGTGCACTGAAATGTTCCGTTTTCAGGCAGAAAATTGTTAATTCGGTTCGAATGTGCTCTAGACGTGGGGAGAAGATGGATCTAGGTAACAAGAAGAAATAGAACCCGCTCGAAACTATCGCTTCTATCATCACAGGCGATCTCGTCTGTTATTGCTTGGTTTTAAGAAGTTCTTGTCGGTTCTGCGCATACACACGATAAATCCAAATTCTTAGCGTTGCAGATTATCGGGTTATCGGGAGTTACAGCTATCCTATACCGAAAGTGATAGCGCTGATGGAAAAGCTCATGAGGCGAATGTCGTCAAATTCGTTTCGCCTTTCTGGTCGATCCTAGAGCACCAACACTCATAGGTGCTTCGAGAAGTGGGCCGGGGACATTAATGGTGGGTGATCCGATCTGATAACGTGTGCTTGATAAGGAGCGTTAAAAGCGAATGTCGCCAAATCTTTCTTCCCGATCGACCATGGTTCACAAATACAGTGCGTTTCATAACTATAATGTCACCCCTGAATCTTAGGTTTTCTCGACAACACTCCGTTGAGGAATCTTTTTAGTCTCATAGACGCATTCCTCACCTGAAATAACCCCTTTGGTAGGTGACCAATGGATAACTATACTCACGTGTAACAAAGGTTTATTACGACGTTACGTACAAGAACATTGATAATACATTTCACTGGGTATTTATACAGGATAATGTGGGCGGACCCACTACATAATATCTAAGTTCGCCACTAGTTGGCTTGTGGGGATAATTGCTAGTAGGCATGAAAGGGAGTGCCGCGCCTAAGGGGAACTACTTCATAGCACTCCAGGATACCTACTTAGGATATGCTTAGTTCATGCCTATGGATATATTTTGAGTGATACTTATCATTCATTGCATAATCAAAGGTGCTCACCGTTATCAAGGCCATACGTTTGTCATGGACAAGTTCTTATAATATTATGGAAAGGTTGTGAGTCCACAACACTGGGGCGGGGGCGGAATGAGCGGTAGCTCAGTACAATTCATGTTCACTTACATCAAACAAAATCACAGTAGAGATGCATGAGCAAAGTAAGTATCAAGTAATCATCAGATAACAAAAATGAAGCGAACTAATGCTATAAGCACATAGGTAAAGAGGAAGAACTGTTTGCGTCTTCAACTGATAGTATAGGATTCGCGATAAGATTTTCGGAACTAACAGTACTACTGCAATTATGGCAGTAGCCTCTACGGAACCGTTGGAAATTGTCCAGTGTTCGACAGCGAAGTTCAGGAAGTGTTCCAAAATCGCACCTTCAGTTGTCATATGCACGTCAGATGAGGCATTCCAATGTGTGTGGAATGCTCTGAGCTCCGGAATTACATTGTAGCCCTCCTTGTCACATGTTGTTTGACAAATATCAGCGTATTTGGGTGCTGTTTCGTAGATTTTTGTTGTTGCTTGTAGAGTAGACGACTTGCATTCAATCGGAAATATCGGTCGGTCATCTTCCGTTTCCGCGGAAACTTGTCCCCGGGAATAGCATGATAACGCTGCACCATCTCCTGAGATGCTGTTGCAGTAGTCTTGCGCGGGTGAGGCGGTGATGCTGTAATCTTGAATGCTCATGATTAGCTTGTTGTCCAGAGAGTTCATCTTGGTTTTTATATTGGTGGTTTTGTGATTGCACTTAGCATCATCCGTAGGTTGGAGGCAGATGTTTTCTTCATTGATGGCAACGTTGAGGTGGTCCTCGATTACTTTGATATCTTCAGTGGATGGAACTCCAGTAATATTCTCTTCTTTGGTAGTGATGGCTATTCTGTAGTCCTCTGTGAATTTGATGACGGACGCCTCGTCTGTGCCACTGTCTGTGTTTCTTCCAAGTGACTCCAGAATTGGCTGATTTTGATTTGACAGATTTTCGATGACCGTTTTATAGTCATAGTTAGATGATGAAAGAGGTGTGGCTGCGATGAGTGAGCTGCACTGTGAATCCGAACTCTCTTTCGTAGGTTCAGGTCTGCCACTGGTCCCGGATATCGTGTACCCGAATATGGTGGGCGTGAGGATTAGTCCGGATGGCAATCTAATAACTGCAGAGCTGTGGTCGAGTATTTGGTGCAGTAGATCTTGTCCAATGAGGAGATCGGGCAATGCGTTCATGGGCAAGAGATTCTGCTGTGCAATCGCGATCTTCTTTCCTCGGATGAACTTTTTGTCTTCCTCAGACAGTACGGCAGTTTTTGTCGCTGTTGTCAGTTTTTCTTTGGTGAAAACTGGAACACGTTGAAGCTTTTTTGAGCTGTGGCAGCTTTTCAGTGTGATACGAACTTCGTCAGATTTGAAGGACTCGCATAATTCTCCCATTCCTACAGTGGTGAACGATGTAGATTGGACCGTTGGTAGCTTTAGTGAAGCTCTCAGTGATGACTTGATAAAGCTTCGTTGAGCTCCTGAGTCCAGGAGGAGTGTAATCGGCTGATAATCCATATCTGACTCGCTGAAGATCTGTGCTGATGCTAATTGTAGCACATGTTGATGAAGAGCCGGTTGGGTTGCTTCGGCTGTCATACTTCCCTGAGGAGTCGTGTTTGATAACGTTTGAACACGACTGTTCCCTCTTGGTTGATGATTTTCTCTTGCAATCGATTTGAAGCGGTTGTTCTCCATTGGGATGGTGCTTCTTGATGGCGGTTGAGAATGCGTCATTGAAGATAGGCCATTCCTTTGAATCGATGGATTTGCTGTTGGTTGTCTGTTGCCAGTACCAGTACAAAGGGAAGAGTGGTGGTCTTCGTTGCATTTTGGACAATTGCCAACAGTAGGACACATTTTGGAATTATGCCCATTGTTAAAGCACCTCCAGCAAACTCCTTGTCGTCTTGCTTCGGCTCGGCGCTCCACCGGCGAGCTGAATCTATTGCAATGCTGGGTGGGTGTGTACCACCACAAAGGCATGTTGGCTTGGCCCTTAGATTGAAATTTGGTCGATTGGTAAATGACCTTTCCTGCTGTCCTCGGTGACTGCTATGGTTGCTCTGTTGAGAGCCGACGAGTGTTCTGGTTGTGAGTTCCGTAGTCTCTTGCAGGGTGATCATTTCATCGATATGCTCAATAATTTCGTTGACTTCAAATGGGTTTCCGACTTCATTTTCTTTCCTTAGCACTGTGACACAGATCGATTCTGTGAATTTAGAAAGTATCAGTCGTCTCCACATTCGGTCGGCATTCATGGGTACACCGGTTTGCTCCAGGTGTATGATGCGAGAAGAAATTGCATCGAGAGTTTCACGGCAGCTCCTTGGATTTTCTTGAGCTCGTGGAAGACGCTCGATTTCATTTA
Source organism: Trichostrongylus colubriformis (assembly GCA_963978905.1). Taxonomy (NCBI): domain Eukaryota; kingdom Metazoa; phylum Nematoda; class Chromadorea; order Rhabditida; family Trichostrongylidae; genus Trichostrongylus; species Trichostrongylus colubriformis. Next base: position 38,261,357 of record OZ022261.1, on the reverse strand, counting down.
TCAGTATATCCGCTATACTTGCGGATCGGTCGTAGTGCTTCTTCAGTATGTTGATGGCTACGACGTATTTTTCTCCCATTACTGGTATGCTACTAATCGAAGCGGCCGCTTTTCCTTTTAGGGCTTGCTTCAGGAATAAGAATTTTTCCTGGTCGCTCAAGTCGGCATCATTGTGGATTAGCGACTCAAATACGGACCAGAATGTATTAAATTCCCTGTGGTTCCCAGAGAATGTGGGTACTTCCAGTAATGGGCGTCTGACCCGAACGTTGCGCTCTTGTGGTGTTATGGCGCCGCTCGACCACTCCTGACAGCTGCTGTTAGTACAGGGTGCGCCAAAATTATGGCGAATGGGGGTGTGGGTCTTTAGTTCCAATAGTGTACTGTAGGTGTACGGTAGTATAATTACAAGATTACTCAGGTCACTTCGCACTTCACCTCGCACCTCCTAGCCTTGCCTGGGGTGGCTCCACTTAATTGCTCGCACCGACTATTTAGTAAAACAGTAATGCACATGTAAAATGGAAAAGGAGAAAGCGAATAAATAAAAAGTTATCCGTTGTTCGCAGTGAATCTTCACTGGTACAAACCAGACTCACAGGTTTGTTATAACCATAATTGCGCCATGCATCTTTGCCTTGATTATTAAGGTTTTTGATCAAAATTTAGGCTTGTAAGTAGGGGAAAGCAGTGATGTACTCTCTGATATAATGATAGATAGATTTGGGGTGTTTTTTTGCGTTAACAGTCCCTTCTGGCGTATGCGCATTGCATCCCAGTTCCATTCGGAATCATGGTGGCAAGTGAATGTGATTGGCTGCACAAATATTTGCGAGGGCCACCCGATGTACAAGTTAGTGCTTTCACTCTTGTAGACAAGAATGGTACCAACATAACTACCCCAGAGGGATGGAAGGCTTGGTAGGCCGGCGGGCGCTGAAGGGGAATTTGATCACGTGCCGTGAGAGTGGGGTGCGCGCCGCTAGTCCCTACACCAGCCCGCCCTGATATAATGATGAATCAGGAAATCTTTGACATTTGAAGTCTTTGCACTGTCACTCCTTTTATGGTGTTGAGAAAGGAAACTGGGTCGTTCGTGGTAGTTATCTAGAACTAGAACTAAATATGATTGATTATGATTGTGATTGCGTGATTCAACTTCAAGCTTTGGAGTTGGCCACTACAGTCTTGATTGCGTTTCATGTATGGCTTTCTTTGCACTAGAGTTTTGAAAAGGGAATCCAGTAATTTGACAATAACTCGCTGATAATAACATTGGAATGCTCAGCTTATATCATTTCGGAGAAGAGGTAGACGAGCTTTCTTTGAGTAAGCTTTGCATTTAGATGATACCAAAAAACTGCTATCGATCAAGCCTAGGTAAGTTAGTGTAATAGAAGCGTTGTAATAAAGACACAATTATAATTGTTAATGCACATAAACAATTTCTAGTAGATCCATTACATATCGCAAAATCAGTCAGTGGGGAAGATGTTAACGGTTACTGCAAGCAATGGGAAAGGTCACTCCACAGGCAGGGCTAGGAGGTGCGAGGTGAGGTGCGAAGTGACCTGATTAATCTTGTAATTATACTACCGTACACCTACAGTACACTATTGGAACTAAAGGTGCACACCCGCGAATGGACATGCGCGCACATTTTGAGCAACTATTCCAAGATGCTGCATTTTTCTCTTCTTCTATCATTTTTATAGTGTTGTCGTATTCATACCTAACATATATGACCGGAAAAATATATCACTGTGACCGTGGTTGAGCGATCGTGCTATCGTTCTGTAATCACTGGGCTTCACCGACAAGGCTTTTTGGCACGCGAAATTCATGTCAGTGTTGGTGTACATCTGAGTGTCATTTACCGGTCCATCAAACGCTACAGGGAGCTAGGAACCAAGAGCGACCGATCTGGAAGGGGAAGGCGTGTAACAGTGGCTACGACCAGCAATCTAAGGAAAGTGCGCGAGAGGATCTGCAGAGAGCCGTCGCGCTCGGTCCGCCGAATGGTTCGAGAAATGAACATGAAGGAGACTTCCATGAGAAAATTTTATCAGAAGTTGGGATTGAAGGCTCATATGAAGAATAAGTGCCAGAAACTCACGGGGCTCATAAAGGAAGGAGAAAGGAGCGATCGAAACGACTGCTGAGAGGATTCGCAAAACAACGGCATTTCTCGATCCTCTTCACAGATGGAAAGTTGTTCACATCGCATCTACGCTGTCTCGAACCTAACGCGACTGTAAGCCACTCTTTTCATCCTGCTTTCGTTATGGTTTTCGCTGGGATAACGGCTGACGGAAAAACGCCGTTGTGCATTGTTTCTCAAGGAGTGAAAGTGAGTAGCCAAAATTACCTCGACCTTCTAAAGGACGAATTGTTGCCCTGGACTAATGCTCCCTTCGGAAGACATAACTGAACGTTTTAGCAGGACGGAGCTCCGGCTCACAAGGCACGTGTGGTCCAGAATTGGTGCAAGACCAATTTCCCCCATTTTATCAGCTTTGACGAGTGGCCAGCTAATTCACCAGATTTAAATCCAATGGGTTACAGCGTCTGGTCAGTCCTAGAAGTAAGGCCTGCGCAAAACCGCACTGCACGGTGGAATCACTGACGAAAGCTCTACATAAAGCGTGGGACGAGCTCAGTGCGCCGTATTTGCGTGCCACGGTCGATGCTTTCATGACGCATCTCAAGGTCTGTGTCGATGTCAACGGAGGGATTTTCAAAATTCAGTGATTGTGTATGATTTACAAGTGAACAATAAAGGTTACTATGCCTTTGGTTTCTTAAGATTGTGATGCTCTCGTTCTAGGTGATTCGAATACCTTTTCGCTATAATTTTGGCGCACCCTGTATTTGCGACAGCTTGGCTGTGAGGGGGTGTAGATGAAGCCAGTAGAGAAGTTTGTTGTAGTAACTCCTCCTTCCTGAAGTCGATTTGGTCCAGCCATTGTATAACTTTGATCTCCAGGCTGTTTGATTCCGATTGCAGGTGTCTGTTTAAGTCCATCATGAGCTTCTCTCGTTCCTTGTGCTCGTCCATCGATGGTTTCGATGGCTCCCTTGACGCAGGAATCATGAAACTGCTTCGCAGAGCTGATAGTCCTTGTGAGATTATTCAGCTGAGCAGTTTTTTCTGCTATGTATGTCCTACACTTCTCAATTTGTTGAGGAAATGTAAATGCTTGGTCCAAGTTAGCGATTTGTGGCTCACTAGCTGATTAAAACGCAAGCGTTGGTAATCTTGGTTTTAAACACCTGAATTTCGGCCATTTTGTAGGTTTGGCAACTGGTTCTGAGTGTCTAATAGATTTTTTTTTCACAATTCAAAGGGTAACAACGGCTTTTTGAAGCTTCGCTGGTTCCGCAATAGAATTGTTCCTGCCACGCGGGTCTTTGTGGTGTTATTCTTGGGTTCCTCGGTTGAGGACTCGCGCAAGAAATTGAGAGTTGCCTTCTGGTTCCTCAATGGAGGCTGTCAAAGAAGGTCTTGTGATTAGTTCTTTCTTGTGAAGTTGAAAGAACTCAAATTTCCTTCTGGTTTCTCCTGAGAGAACTCGCAAGAAAGGAAATTTGTTAGCTTCCTGGATTCTCCGGAGAGAAGTCGCTGGGAAAGCTTGGTTTTGTTCTTCTGGTTCCTCAGTCGAGGACGCACAGAGAAGAACTTTTGATTTCCAAGTGGTTGGAAATTGTATGTAGATCCTTCTGGTTTCTCCGGAGAGAACGCGCAGAGAAGGAGTTGGTTTTTTGTTCTTCTGGTTCCTCTGGGGAGGACTCGCGAAGAAGAACTGAGTAACTCTTTTGTCTCTCAGAAGAGAGCTAGCGCAAAAGAGCGATTGGCTGACTTTTCTGGTTCCTCGTGAGAGGACTCGCGGAGAAAAGCAGGGCACTTGTGTTATTCCAACGGCCGATGCACCAATTTGGTAGGTGACCAATGGATCACTATACGCACGTGTAACAAGGGTTTATTACGACGTTACGTACAAGAACATTAATAATACATTTCACTGGGTATTTATACAGGATAATGTGGGCGGACCCACTACATAATATCTAAGTTCGCCACTAGTTGGCTTGTGGGGATAATTGCTAGTAGGCATGAAAGGGAGTGCCGCGCCTAAGGGGAACTACTTCATAGCACTCCAGGATACCTACTTAGGATATGCTTAGTTCATGCCTATGGATATATTTTGAGTGATACTTATCATTCATTGCATAATCAAAGGTGCTCACCGTTATCAAGGCTATACGTTTGTCATGGACAAGTTCTTATAATATTATGGAAAGGTTGTGAGTCCACAACAACCCCCGTGTCCGATTTTTGGTAGCAGTCTCGTTCACCTCATGTTTTTTTTGGAAAATTTTTTGTTTTTTGCACCGTTTCATAATTATGAGATCACCCTGAAAAAAGAAAAAAGTTAAGGCCCCAGCAGGTCTGTGATGGTAGATTTGTCTTCCAAATACATTTCAATCGTCTTGTGGCTAGCTACTATTTTCCGAGAGAAAAGCCCAGATTTGGGATTTTTGTGGTGCTAGGCTCAGTTTGAGAGCCATTCCAAAAAAATCGGAAGATTCCTGTGCTCAGTTAGATGACGTTTGAGCGATTCGGTGTTTTTAGATGTTTTCAGGCTCTGGAGTCCCACGTGAGATTGTTATCATTAACGAGGAAAGGATCGTGGGGGCCACTTCCTACAGCACTTCCTCCATGAACCGGATTTGTTTGGAGTTAAACCATTTTTAGCCTGGAACCAAAGTGTGTACAGCAGCGAGGAAAAGCAGAAACATCACTGAAGAAATAATGAAGTAGTTTCCGAGGCCTACAGCACACCATAAGGCGGAACGACTTCAATTTATAAAGTTGTTCTTGAGCACGGATTGAACGAAACTGGACTTGCATAGCAGTTGCACCCTGCATGCGAATAATTCCATCCGAATTGTACTTTTGAGTCTGAAAATACTCTATTTGTATGGTGCTGACGGTTGGAGGTAGTACTAGCTTGGTCTGAGAATTGCGCCGATCTAGCCGAGCCTTGACAATTTTTGTGAGAGAAGGGTGATGGCCTAAGTGGTGTTCGGCAATGAGGTTGCATTGAACCTTGCCTCCGAAACCTGCAGAGTGGACTCTAGAGACTGCTTGAAGATCTTACGAAGAAATCAGTAGCCTTCTGGAGGCGAAAGGCTCTTCATAGTTGCGTCTAACAGCATGACAAGGCTGTTGTTCACGTAGGTCATTCAACGGAATCGTGATTAAAGTTCCGAAATACGGACCTCCCATAGATAACATGTAGTCTTGGTCTCAGCTCTATTGGGGAGATCTGGAAGATATCGCCGCAAAAATATTTACCCCTAGTCGCCAATTCTGGGAAGCAAAGCTGCTGAAACAGGCAATTGTTGAGGCCTGGAACAATATGAGTGGTAAGGCTCTTCAAAATTTCGTTTCTACTTCCCAAACGGTTAATCAGTGTCGTTCTTAAATAGGAGGGAACCATAGAATATGAGCTTCTTCGCATGCACTGTCAACTCTAGCAAATCTCTTTCTTCAGGGTGACCTTATAATTATGAAACGGCACAAAAATCAGGAAATATTCGTAACGCCATCAAAACTAGTATGGAAGGGTTTTCTGTGGTGAGGAATCTGTAAAAAATACTCAAGAAATTTTCGGCTGGCTTTGTGTTCTGAAAACAGAAAATTTTGGGGTGACCTTATAATTATGAAACGCACTGTATTGCAGGGTACCGGGACCATAATTGTGTGGGCTTACAGGGGCTGGTAAAAGTCGTTAGGAATTGGATTTAAATTCGGTGCACCGCTTACTACTTCTACTTACTACTTCTATACAAACACTATAGTAAGAGCGTCGATGCTCAGTGCCATTGGGTGAGCATAAATTATATCTTGATGTCAGCTACCGATGTCTCGACCGCTACGTTGTCTAGCGTTCCAAATAGTGGTGCATGTTTTTTGATACCGCGATCTACAGTTAGATCAAAATACGACCTAGATCTATAATATCGAAGCAAATGATTCATTTTCTTGTGCAAAAATAATGGATCTCGACCGCTAGACTAGGTAAAATTTTATATAGTGGTGTATGTTTACAAAAGCGATATGCATCGATAATTGGCATATGGATCTACCACCATTATGTAGGAAGTAGATGCTTAGCAATATACAAATTGCTACAAATCAATGCAATCGAACAGGATCTATTCCTAAACTGTCTAAACTCCTCATAATAACCACTTCAGCGAAAGTGATGATTAGCGAATGAACACATTTCATTCACATTGATCAGTGTATCAAGAGGTATCGACCGGTAAATCATCTGGACCTCCGAAAGGTGGTGTCCTTCAGTGGTGCGGTATGCGGTAGTAAATGACGAGATTATCGACATCCAGTAGCCAAGCACTAAATGATCAGCAAGTGAATAGACTTTAAACTCCGATACCGGTAGCAACGGGATGTTTTGACTATTAAATCACGTTGGTTTCCAGATAATGCTAGGAATTCGTAGAGATAGCAGTTGGGCTAACGTTCAGTAGTGCGCTTATTACAATGTGGAAGAGTGCGATATAAACTTTTTCGATGTCTGTTGGTATCGACTAGGTAGGATCGACCATTTCCCCATTATTTAATTCTGTTGTGTTGTTCGGCGGTACTATGTATGTTAGCCCAACTGGTATCTGGTACTCACTGCCGAAGGCTACCGATCGAGATGAAGTCTTCACCTTGTAATAGCTATTAGGTTGTCCGGAATGTTTTCAGACTAAATGCATGGTAGGGTTCAAAAGAACATATCTTTGTCACCCGATGTTGTGAGCGAACCTAACTTGAGGGACTTGTGTCTGATGTCCGGTATATGTACCTGTCAGCAGCATATGCGACATATCGTGACTATCTAAACTTGATATATAATGCTTTCTGAACTATTCTTTGCATTACGACCTACCATTCAGTCATACCGTAATGTTGTCTCATTCTGAGATTATACGATTGTGCTATCAAAAAATTGGGAGGTTTACCTATACTCACAGAGCGATTTTGATTTGTAAAGTATTGGTAGTACTAGTTAGTGATTTTTATTCTAACTGACCCAGTGATATATTAATTTTAAAAATCAAGCTCACTATTCTCCTGCCTTTCGAGCTTGATGTCAATACCTTAACGTGCTACCCACTTGCCAATTCCACGTGGGTGGCCGGTAAACCCGTGTCTCGGAGTTTTGGTGAGTGCCTATGACCCCCGGTGTGGCGAAGGGCATCATAGCCGGCCGATGCGGCGCTTGTCAAGGTCACGCATTACAGCTTCCAAGGCAGGAGAGGCAGTTCTTTTGAAGAACTATCTCCAAGATCCATACCATATATCACTTCGGTCGTGCTACATGTACTACCACATACTTAACATCAACTAATTATTTTCCAAAGGGTACCTCCCAGTTTAAAAGCCTATCGTAACTAATACATCGCCTCATTCATTAATCTGATTCAGTTTCAGTTGTTGTACATCGTACTAGATAATTTAGGCCTGAAAATATCATCAGCTGGTAATTAGCCTTAACATTGGTTGAGTACTGTTGAGTTTTCTTCTTTTCTCTTTAATATTATTCTGAGTTAGCACTAACGACAATGTCTTGGTAAAGGCACGTCTAGTGACGTAATGAAATAAATAAATATCGTCTCCTGTTCTCAGTAGTGCCTTCGCGATGAATAGAAAGAAGATGCTCTGCCGAGCAGTTCTGCTTCTACAATACCGCTCCGGCAGATCAGCGAATGAGGCCCATCGCTTTCTGCAGGAGACAATGAAGGAGCAAGCTGCTTCTACTGGTACCACAGGCTCGAACGGTGACGAATCGCTCAAAAAATTGACCACAAACACAGAACAAACGGCTTGTGCTTGCTATCTGTGTGGCTCGACCTCACCTCTGTACGCGAACTTTCAGATCTTACGAATACTCCAAAATCCACGGTACACGATGTCAATAAAGTTACTAACTATACATTGTTCTCCGACATCAGTCTGAAAACGTTCCGGACAACCTAATACCTTGTTTAGCTATGATTTAGATTTTATGATTCATGAATATGAATCAGCTTTTTACACTTTTAGATAACAGCGTCAACTCATTGTTCTCACGTTGAAAAACACGTATGGTCCAAATTAAATAAGGTGGGAATCGCACATTTCTTATGGTTTGCACATATTTATTGTCATGTTTGGTTATCTAAAATATTCCACAGACAGATTTGAGCGATTTAAGCTTTCTGACGAACGAATTCGTCAAGATCGCAATTTTTCAACCAGGAAGTGGCCTCTGAATGCGAAAATTCCTACATCGGATGAGGCTCGTGTTGTAAAAGAAACAACTAAGCGACAGCTGTACTTGACTGGGTTAGTTTTTTGAACGTATTTTCAATCGAAATAACTATGATTTACAAAAATTGATTTGATTTACAAATTTTGGCATTACAATTTTTAGTACTCCAGAAATTGTGAGTTGGTAAAATGAATACGCTGGAACTTTGGGGCGCTCTTGGGCTATATGATTTTTCTTTCAGGTTTTGATGCTAATGGGTGAATTGCACCAATATGGTGCAATGATTTTTTCTCACCAGTTCTTTTGAAACTGCGCAAAGGGATAACTGAGAATATTAATCACGGATAAAGCATCCAATTTTAGCGTGTACGCCATTTGGTTTGGTTTGGTTTTCAATTTCCTATGGCATCTGAAATGAAACCTAGGTGGATCGATAGTGTCTCGAGTGCCGATTACAAATATAAGAATCGGAAATTGGCATGTCTTACGGAAAGGGTAATCGTGGAGGCAAACCCACCGTTAACCAATGGTAGGTGAAGAGCGTTACGCCAAGCACCAAGGTCTCTTTCAGAGTTCTATAGACCTGAAGCCCTTTCCTAGTGTGATGGCGCCTGTTTTGTTTTTTAGTAAGCCTACAATCATCACTCTACACTTTCAAGGCCATACTTTCGCATAAGACATAGAGGCGAACTACGAGTTCTCTTTTTTCCTAGGTCCTAACAAGGACAGCGCTGAACGTCATGCAGTGTGGTGCTCTCAAGTACCTTGGCACTGCTGTAGCGGACGCTAAACGGCGCTGCACTCAACAAGATTGTTGTATGTATGATCAGCTCAAATAGTTTCCGTAAATGTGTTTGCAGCGAATTTGGTGGGGAAATGTTGCATCAGTTTGGTGCAATAGCGCTACATTTACACCAACGCCAGAATCGGATACCATAATCACGATCAGCAATTCAAATAACCCTTACAGGCAAAGTTATGACGAAAATAATCTGTTGACGAACTCGCGCTGTCTAGGGTAGTGGTAGTTGAATAGGGCACAAATTTTGCTCATGTTCGACAATTTGATTTTTCTTTGAAATACACGTACTTGGCTTAAAAACAACATAAGAGATAATGTTGGCAGGTTTGTGAAAATGAAAGTCGAAGTGATCAGTGGTGTAGTAGTAGAGGAAGAACGAAATTACATCCTACTATATACGGGGTGGGTGAAAAGCATAGGACACCATATTTTTTGCTATAAATCCCAAGATAGGGATCAGATGAGCAAACAAATCGAACTGAAAAATAGACGACAATTTTACGATCATTGTATAAAACAACGTGCTTGAAATCCGATCCTTTTGCTTTGATGCCAGCTTACAGACGTTCGAAAACGGAACCTACAGTGTGCCGTCCGTAGTAATTTTCGCATCATAAATGAACTCGGGAGTGCACCAAGAGTTCTTTTTGGTGGACAATTTGTTGCCCTGGGTGTTTACTTTGAGACAAATCTGGGCGGTAGGAATGTGGTGGAATGTTCTCTAAGCTTTCTCACAAAGTATGTGTTGACCCACTAGATTCCGTGGAGAGAGCTACAGTGTCCATAGTCGATACCCACCAAACACGCGGTGCCATCAATGGCACCGCGTGTTCGGAGGGTATCAACTGTGTTTCATGGTTCGTGTTTCATCGCTTTTATGTTGTTTTATCGTGTCATGTTTTATCACGTGTTTCATGGCTATCCTATTCTCCGAAGTCAGGGTCAATTCATCAGTTGGACAGAAAGTTGTCCCCCGGGGTAATGCGGTCCTCTAAACATGAGTATCACATTCATTTTACGAAATAACATCTGACTCGGGCGATACGGACGCCGGGACCCTAGCATACTGGATTACTATCTGCGGTGAATGGTAGTTTAGAGGTAGTCTGATGCACAGGAAACAGAGAAAGTATCTCTTTAGTTGTTTTCAAATGTGTGAGGGGTTGATACTAACAGTCTGGATAGGATTTTTTCAATGTTCAAGATGTACAAATTCTTGGGTGGAAGTATTCAGGTAATGTCAAAGATCGAAAATAACGTCTCATTGGAGCTGAAATACAAAATGCAAAACTTTCATGCTATCGGATAACACTACCACTGAGCCATATTGGTTATTGCTGCCAAAAGTTCAGCCCTGCAAAAGAGGCACCACCACGCCAGTGAGTCATCGCATGGAAACTTTGACTCCCCCTAACTGCTTCAGAGCGCCAATGTGCAATTTTGGTCTTGTTTGTAATCAGCACTCGAGGCTATTTAGATCCACTTAAGTCTCCTTCCAAAGTTCCGTTGAAAGTTGAAACCCTTGAAAGAGTGCTCGCCGATACGGATATAATGTTAACCAGTTGGGCTGGCGCACACTACTGCGCGCGTCACACATGGAAGCATGCTAATTAGGCTCGATCGATATCGATCGATCGGTGTCATCATTTAAACGGTTCGCAGAAACAGAGAACTCGCAAAAACGCAAAAAGAAAACGAAATCCTCCCGTCAGTCTCGTCCTTCCGCATCAGTCAATATCGATCAAGTTGCGATTGCGATCAATTTTACATACCAGTTGCGCCAGCCCAACTGGTATGTAAAATTCAGAGTGCCAGCTCCACTGCGCCGCGAGATATCAATTTCCCGCCATTCGCCTTTCGAGGCTCCTTATCAGTCCTCATCAGTTGATATCACTCCCGCTCCTTCACCATTGATGTCCACTTACCGCCCCTCATATCACTCTAAAAATTCAGAGTCCCAGCTTTGCTGCGAGGCGTGATATGAGTTTCCGGTCAAACACACACACACACCAACAGAAACACTTAGCCGATACATACTATACCCTCCAAAGGTGAATAGCGAGAAATTGTTATCTCGCGTCGCAGCAAAGACGGATTCCTGAATTTTGCATACCAGTTGGGCTGGCGCACACTACTGCGCGTCACATATGAAAGCATGCAAAATGAGCGCGTGTATCGAACCCTCTCACCCCGCCACACACTCTCACCCTTGCCACGCACCCAAGTCCGTAGGCCATGCTCTTGTACCTCAAACTTGGGTAATAAAACCACAGGGTGGACAGACACACAAATATCCGTACGAACACACCAAACTCCTGGTTTATTATATAGGGCGTGATAGTAGGATCACTGCGCCGCGAGATATCAATGTCCCGCCATTCGCCTTTCGAGGCCCTTATAAGTCCTCATCAGTTGCTATCAATCTCGCTCCTTCACCATTGCTGTCCACTTACCACCCCTCACTCCAAAAATTCAGAGTCCCAGCTTTGTTGCGAGGCGAGATATGAATTTCCGGTCAAATACACACACACACACCAACAGACACACTTAGCCGATTATATATAGTAGGATTACTGCGCCGCGAAATATCAATTTCCCAACATTCGCCTTTCAGGCTCCCTATCAGCGCTTGTCAGTTGCTATCAGTCCCGCTCCTTCACCATTGATGTCCACTTACCCCCCCCCCCCCCATATCGCTCTAAGAATTTCGAGTCCCAGCCTTGCTGCGACGCGAGATATGAATTTCCGATCAAACACACACACACACACACACACACACACACACACACACACACACACACACACACACACACACACACACACACACACACACACACACACACACACACACACATACACACATACACACATACACACATACACACATACACACATACACACATACACACATACACACATACACACATACACACATACACACATACACACATACACACATACACACATACACACATACACACATACACACATACACACATACACACATACACACATACACACATACACACATACACACATACACACATACACACATACACACATACATACACACAGACACACTTAGCCAATATATATAGTAGGAGATTACCTTCGCGGTGTTTCACCATGGATTTACGCCTAACAGCACAATCGCAAACAAGAAGGCCTCTCAATCTGAATTCAGAGTTTCGACAGTAAAAGCGGTTTGCATCAAGAATCAGGCCTATTCACTTGAAGTTTTCCACAGCATCCTAGGAATTGCATTGATCTGCGAGTGATTTTCTAGCTTTCTGCTAGGGCTCTGAGTATCATTCGTTCAGGGCCGTTGTTTGAAGCAATATATCTTCTGTATACTAAAAGGTTCGCATTCTAGGTCGTTCTTCGGGTCCAGGAATCCTGTGTAGTTTGTGTTGAAAATGACTTGGCTTTTAAAACATTTCTTTCAGCCATGAGAATGGTACAGTACGTATTTGGTCAGCTGGTCATTCTGTAATGCAACTACTGTTTGTCATTGATACGAGAAAAGAATTTTCAGGATACGTTGAAGAGGTACTGTGATCTGGCATTTCTTGTTTCCCAAACCCATTTTTTATGAGGACAAATACAAATGCTTTACGGGTCATTTATTTTCTCAGGCTGCGTTCATACTTTGGGCGGCGACGTTGGCGGCGTCGGTGCACGAAGTTTGAACGCGGCCTTACTTCGATGGAATCGTTTGTCTCATATTTATTTGCAAATTTCTTTTTGATACTTGATACTTGATACTTTATTACATGACAAGCATGTACAAAAAGAAATTGCCAGCAAACATCAAGCATAGAATCACAGGTGAAGTAGAAAAAAACGAACATTATCCCATGTCAAGGAAAAGAGACTGACGAAAAAAGAGAAGAAAGAGGAGGAATTGGCGGAATTTACTAGAGCATCATCCGTTTCCTTTAAGTACCATTAATCCAAGATGCGATTGAGATAGGTTTTCAAGGAAATAGCCGAAACAGGGAGCGGTCTATGTTTGGACAAAGTTTAATATATGGATCCAGCACGGTTGACAAAGAAGTTATGCCGAAGACCACCACGGGCACTTTTGAAACTAATCTTACTAAGGCTTCCTCTAGTTACTGATGGTAGGATCTGGAAAAATTGGTTAGAATTTACCTGTACCTGGCCATTGAGTATTTTATTCACCATAACGACATCATTAACCTTCCTCCTGACTGAGAGAGATTTCAACCCGAGTAGTTTATTGCGAGAGGAGGAGTCCGGCACTGAAGTGTAAGAGAAACCAAGGCAACGTAAAAATAGTTTACGCGTGAAGCTATTCTGGACGGCCTCTAGCTTTTTGATACAAGACTGCTTATACGGGTTAAACACTGTAGTACCATACTCTAGGATTGGTCTAACATAGCTTTTATACGCGGCCAGCAGCACTTGCGGATTGGTTGAGGATAGAGCTTTGAAGTTTGAGTTTTTGTAGAGTTTTTGCTTATTTTCGATCAGTGGGAGCTGAAAAGGTTCATTTTAGCTAATCTATCTCATGTATTTTGACACTCGTAGCAGTACCATACCACACCATACATACCATTGTACTTCCTCAGCCTAACCTTCTCTCTGAAATTCCCTAGACTCTAATTGGCCCATTTTTGTCGGAAAATGGGTTTTTATTTTACAAGTATATTTATGTTGTATCTGTCTATGTGGTCCGCATGCAAAGTTTCACGCGTAAAAGTGCGAATTCGGCTAAGCACCACAAAGCCGTGGCCGGGTGGGCGGGACCTCCTAGCAAGTACCCACCCCGTCGTCCGCGTGGTCGAAGACGCATTGTAGGAACAGAAAGTCACGTAAACAGTCCTACTATCCGTTCCCGACCGCGGCGGACGACGGGACGTAGCTTTTACATGGAGGTCTTTGGCGGAGAATTAGGGGAGTTGTATTTTAGCCGAATTCTCACTCTCGCGTGGAACTTTGATGCGACACTTATAAGGCAAATACTACATAAATTTATGACTTACAAAGAAACTCGTTTTTACGTGAACGATTCCTTTGAGATTTTTCTGCTCAATTTTTCTTTTTGTTAGCATGTTTGATATTTCTCTCGAGGCGATGGGCATGAACGGTATAGGATGAGTAGTGATGCTGTGTATTGTGTAATCTTCCTACCAGCTGTACAACATTCAGTTTCCTTGATTGACTCTCCTCTAACCCTTTAGTATGTTTCAATATGACTCTTTAATTATGCCGCGAAATGATATTGCCCAGGCTTTGGGGAGTATGGGTGTGCTGAATCGCAGTGTTATACACAGAATTCTGGTGATGTATTCTGTTATGCACAGAATTCATCACCAGAGGATTCAAAAGTGTAAGCAAAATGGAGTACTGTTCAGAACGACATGGCGCTTGTTACTGTTCAGTCATAAATGTTTGTATCTTCAATACCCCACCTTCTACAGTTATCAACCTTTACCTGCTGAAGTTTCCACGAGTGAGCGCTGAAAGTAAGTGAAATACCCAGCAGTGCTTCTAGGATAAGTAATTTGGACGTAGAAACTGTCACACCTTGTTGCATGCGCAGATTCAATGTCAGCGATATTGAAGGGGCAGTTCATCTGACTTCTTGTGTTTTCTTTACTGCCATCAGCAGCAATTTCAAGAAGTGAGCCCATTTTTACGGCAAAGTATCGTGGTTGTATCGGGATAGCTACTTACCTTTTTGAGCACTGGCTTTTACGGTAAGGTTGACGTTTTTGCTCCCGTCTCTCATTCGCTATTTTTATTGCTCCAGTCCTGTGATAAAAACCAATTGTATTTATAATAACTATATTCTTCATGAAACCATTCATTGGGGTTAAAAAATAATCTCTAGAATCAGGGTCAAACAAAGACTTATGTCTGCTCTCCCATGAATTCGCATGGGGACAGTACGATACGAATAGAATGGATTTCGTTCCTGCATGGCATGTGTAGGGTTTACTTCGTGCAAATGCAGATGCAAAGGTACATGCTCACACAACGCGCGGACAGAGTCAACCGTAAGTTGCATGGGTTGAGGATCTCTTTAAGTGAGGTTGTATTATGGATTGGGAAAAGGTGCTATTCTTTCGAAATTCGTCACAGAATCTTCAATAACCCTTCCTTTTTAGTGATTTCTAGGCCGAGTAGGAGATCTCGAAAAAAGTCATCCATGCATCGAATCGATATTATATTAGGTTGTACGGAAAGTAATGAGACAAATGCAGTGGTGAGATTCAACAGCATATATTTGGGGGCGTCGAAGTCGTGAGAAGACAAAACTCTGGAATTTAGTGTTTGAATACCCGTATATATGCGCCATCAAGGGAATATGGTCCACACTGTCTTCATCTTTCACAAACGCCGCAGAGATGGATGAGAAGAAACGCTTTATCGGGCAGCTGTCCATCTACACTACCTTTCCGGCAGGTCCGCGGATTAGGCCTAGCGGCTCTTGCTCGAGGAAGTGAACGATCAAGTGTGAGGCCGGTGCTACTTGCGAACGAAAAAATCCACGAGGACAATAACGATTTATTAGAGAACACGAAACGCGAAGTTAAGAACAACAACAAAAAAAATTCCAGAGATGTGTCGTGGGAGGTCCGAGTGCGGGTGGAGGAGGTCCTGGCGACTGACGACGGGAGGTCTTCGGGGTAGGACAGCGACGGCGAAAAAAAAAAAGCCCCTGGGGCCCCCCTGCTCCCTTCTTATAGGGGGTCCCTTTTTAGATCGGGTCAAAACGGGCGCCATAGCCCGGGTGGTTTCCCGCCGCCAGCCCACCTACATCGATCTTCGCTTGGCGGGCACGGCGGGCCTGACCTTTGACCCCTGACGTTTGCACGACATGCCCCCCCTCGGCGAAGTCGTCGTCCTCGACCACCGGTCGAGCTCCGGGAGCTGGAATTCCTTTGCCTTCTCACGAATTGCGGAGTAGAGCGACTTGGCTGCTGCAACACCTAAATAGGGGTGGTGAAACTGACTTGAGGCTTCCGGGGTGCCTGCCTCCATGAATACTTTTCCTTCGATTATCCGGCTACTGGCCGTTGCGATGACTTGCTCATCGCCACCCATTTTCAGGAGTGTTGCGTCAAGCATTTCCCAGAGCTCCGTCATGGAAATCCATTGTGCCTCTATTGGGGCCGATATTGGTGTCCAAGCTGTTACTATCTTTCCGCCCTCTTCCAGGTGTTTTTTTGCGGTTTCCAAAATATTCCAAATGGCTTTCTTGTCGCCCTTACTTTCGATCGGGTAGACAATGACCCATGTGGAACACGTGGTCCAATCCTCCAGAACTTCTTCCAGCTGCTTGTAGGAGGTGACAACTCTTGTAGTAAGGCCACCTTTCGGCCCATCGCGTTCCATCAGCAAGGCCGTCTCGGGCGCTGCAAAGGCAGTGGGTCCCTGCTTACCACTCCCGATGGCCCGGTCGCCCTTATTCAGCTCCTTCTTCAGTTGCTTAAATGCGGGTCTCTAAAAATCGATAATGCAATTTTTATCGATTGGTTCATGTTTTGCGATGTCCTTTGTCGTACAAATGAACTCGGTCCATTCTGTGCACATCGAGTAGGCTACTTTCAACACTCGTATCAGAGCTTCTGTGTCTAAGGATACGGCGCGATTCCTGACGAGTTCCACCTTCTGCGCTGTATTCAGCTCCTTTCTGATGAAGATTGATGCCGTTTTCCATGCTGTCCAGGGATCTCCGAACGGTTGTCGACCGTAGGCGCCTGGGAACTGGATCCCTTCGATGTCACTCAGGGTTGTCTTGCCAAAGCAGTCGTCGACACATTGAAATTGAAGATGTCCCTTGTCCGCGGGACTCAACAAGGCTGCGCCTCTGAAATCTTTAGTATGAGCTCTACGAACCTTAACTTTTGGCTTTCTACCCTTGCGACCTATGACATGATCCGTTTCTATTGGTTCGTCTGAAATTTCTTTCGGAACAATTCTGAGCAAATCGAATTGAATGCGGAGTGGCTCGCTGTTTCCTCCAATTCGCGTCACCAAGGCCGAGTTGTCACTCACTTCAATGACTCTAAACGGTCCTGCCCAGTCACCTACAAGTTTTGGATGCGACTTTCTTGCTTTCTCGCTGGGTGACCACACGTAAACACGATCGCCTGGTTGCGGATACTTTCTGCCTTCGACTTTATTTTCTCTGTCATACATGTTTTTCATCTTCTCTCTTATCCTGCTATTGTACTCTCTCACTCGCTCATGCGTTTCCGTAATGGCCTGGATTATTTCAACTTTGTACTCGCCCAATGACTTATCCATCATGTACTTAGTAATCCCTCCCTTGGGTATGATTTCTGATGGGAAAAGCGGATCTATTCCATGCAGAAGGAAGTATGGGCTTTCTCCTGTTGCGGCGTGAGGCATCATGTTGTATGCCATCACACAGAACGGTAGTCTTGTATCCCATTCTGTGGGAACCACGGTACTTTTGCGTAACATGGCCACAATGGTTCCATTAAGCCTTTCTGTCAGACCGTTTTCCCTCGGGTCATAACCTTTTGTGGTTACATGGGTGATCTTCGTAATTTTTGTAATTTCCTCCATTACTTGGTTTACAAATTCTCCTCCTTCATCTGACAACACCGTTTTCGGCCATCTACAGCCTTCGGCAATCCACCTAACAAAAAGTGTTCTTGCTATCGTTTCTGCTGACTTGTCAGGCACTGGGTATGCCGCAGCATATTTTGTGAAATGGTCGATAACCGTTACGGCATATCTATTCCCCGTGGAGGTAAGACCGAGTTCTAGCACATCTACTCCTACTATTTCGTAAGGTTTTGCAGTCACAATTGGTTTGAGCGGTGGAACCAACTTCTCTCGAGGATTGTGCACAAAACACTTTTGGCATTCTTTCGTCCACCTATGGATATCCTGAACCATTCCTGGCCAGTAAACCTGCTTCGATAGACTTCTCAAAACTTTCTTCGCGCTAAAGTGGCCTGCAAACACCCCGTTATGCGCTTCCTGAGAAACTTCGAAGCGAAATGGCTTTGGGACCACATAAACCGCTCTACCGCTCTCCAACAACCTTTTCAGTTCCTTCTTCTATCACGAAATCTGACACCCTTGTGGCTCGTTTTTCGCCCATTATCCTTATTTCCTGCTCCCACTCCTCTCCTTCTACCAATCGGATAACCTCTCCGAAAAGTGGGTCTTGCCTCAATTCTTGCAGCCATGTTGATTCCTTTCCTGCTCTAATAGAGTTCACTACAGCTTCATTCACTCCTTCGAGTGACTCTGATTGCCACGATGTTGGTACTCCTCTGCTCAACGCATCTGCCACTACATTCGATTTGCCTTTTACGTACCGTATTTCGATGTTATACCTTTGTAATTCTAGTGACCACCTGAGCACACGGGCTGATACGTTGCTACGCTTAAACAGCGCTGTTAAAGGCTGGTGATCCGTCATGATGATGGTGGGCAGGCCATATATAAACATATGGAAACGCCTCACCGCAAAAACTACCGCAAGTGCTTCCAGATCTGTTACGTGGTACCTTCTTTCCGCCTTACTCAGAGATTTGGATGCGAAAAAGATCGGGTGCATTTGTTTGTCTTCTCCTTCCTGGGAGAGCACTGCCCCTAAGCCGTACGTTGACGCATCCGTGCATATATAAAAGGGTTTACTACCATTCCTAGCAGCTTCTACATCAGGTTGCTTGAGAACTGGTGCAGAGCAAATCATCCCTTTTATTTTCTGGAACGCCTCCTCATGCTCACTTTCCCAACACCACTTCTTTTTCGATGAGGTCAAGCTGAAGAGGCAACCAGCATGCTTTGAAAAGCCTAGGCAAAACTTTCTATAGAAAGATGCCATTCCCAAGAAAGTACGCAATTGTTTGACCGTATGCTGGGTTGGGTAATTCGTAATTGCGGCTATTTTGTAAGGGTCCATGTGAACTCCCTCGCTGTCAACGATGTGACCGAGAAAAGCAACTTTTTCCTTCAGCAAATGGCACTTCTGTGCTTTCAGCCGCAATCTCGCTTTTTTCAGCTTGGACAATACTTCCTCCAGTATCTGGAAATGCTTTTCTTTCGTGCCCGTGCAGATCATGATGTCATCTATGTAACAGAAGACTTCGTCCCCGAGACTGCCTTCTAGAACGGTATTCATTAGCCTCTGAAACACGGGTGGACTTGTACTTAAGCCGAATGGGGTCACTCTGAACTGAAAGAGGCCTTCCCGAGTTGCGAAAGCCGACTTTTCTTTGGCATCATCTGCAAGTGGGATTTGCCAATACCCGCTGCATAAGTCTAAGGTTGAGAAGAATCGTTTCCCTGCGAGACTTTGGAGCAGTGCTTCAATGCTCGGAAGGGGGTAGGCGTCCAGTTTTATCTTTTTATTGAGCTCCCTGTAGTCCACGCATAGTCGGATTGCACCATCCTTTTTCTCAACGAGTACAATGGGAAAGGCCCACTCTGACTTGCTATGCTCTATGACCTTCCTTTTTACCAGGTCTCCCAGTAGTTCTCTGAGTTTTGCCCTAAGACCCAGCGGTACAGGTCGCGCTTTCATTTTAATCGGTGCGCAATCACCCGTATCTATGGTCATTTGCGCCAAGTCGGTCTGAGTTAGCTCCTCGTCCGATATTGAGAAGGCATCTGGGTACTTTCCAAGAAGTTCCCTCATCTTCCCATCTAGTGCTTCGGCTTCGGTGTTAGCCAGCAGTAGCTGCTCCAGTTTCTGCACTCTCTCGGACTCTGATAACCCCGTATTTCCTTCACTAGATAAGAGAGGATTCATCTCTTCCCACTGCTCGTGCCACTTGTCCGTCCCCCAATAACCAACATTTTCTCCTTCTTTTAAAAGCAAACGATCCGAGCTGTGGTTGAATACGGGAATTGACGTTTCCTGATTTTTGATCGTGTACACTCCTGGCTCTACTCCCCGTTTGCTGGGCCAAATTACTCTTTCTACATCGGCCTTCACTTCACCCTCACATTTCACAGAAAGTAACGCTGCCTCATTGGGAGGAATGTACAATCTTCTTACTACTACAACCTTATTTTCCTTGCTGTCTTCGCTTATATCTTGGTCCTTTCTTATTTCTCCATTCACGGCTACCTCTATTCCTAGCCTGCTTAACGCGTTCGTTCCCAATATTATCTCCGCTTCTTTCATTGGGCTGATATGGAACGCTATTACACTAGAATGTCCTCCTTCAGTACTGACCTGTACATATACCGCGCCCAGGAAGTCCATCCTTTTATTGGAAGCATCAAAAACCGGTTCGAGCTCTGACCTTGGCACCACTGCCAACGAGTCCACATCAAACCCCCTATCTTGCGCTCTAGCTAGTACCTCTATCGGGATTATGCTTATCATCGATCCCGTGTCTACTAGAGCCTTACACCGATCCTCTAGCAGGTCCAAGGCGATCATTATCTGCCTCCCAATGAGATCGGTTTTCTCCGACGCCCTCTCCCGGGCCGCCATTCCCAGGCTACGACACTGCTTTATTAGGGATGATACTTGCACATCTCCTTGGTCTCCTGAGTTTCTCTTTTGCACTGTGCGATTTACTTTCACCGTTCGGGACGGACACTTCCGCGAAAAATGCCCAAATTTCGAACAATGGTAGCATTTCTTACTTTGCGCTGTCTCCCGATCATGATCTGGGTTTCCCAGGGTGTTCGGTCCTCTGAGCCCTTTGGGGCGATGCATTTCCCCTCTACGCTGGGTTTCCTTTAGTCCCTCTTGTTGCTCCACGTTTGGTAGTTTTTCTACCTTTGGTTCTGACTGGTTCAGTCCCCTGTTACTCTGGTACTGTGCGTACCTTGCCTTCCATCCAACAGGGTTCCTCCTATTTGTTCCCAGCATAATTTTCGATTGTTCTATGCTCAGGGCTAGCTGCTTTACTTCTTCGTAGGCCATATGGGGTTCTACCTTGTGCAGCGCCCCCACCAACTGGAAATGTTCCGGCCAGGCGCTCAAGTTCTCGAGGAGAATCTGGGCATATTCCATCGACCTATCCTCAGGCGAGCTCTCCGGCTTCGCTTGCCTACCTATTTTCTCCAGAACCACGCAGAATTCCGATACCTCCTGGCCCGGCCTTATCCTTAAATTCTTCAGCTCGGTCAGCGCCTTCATTCTGCCGGCCGTACAGTCGCATGATAGCAGCCTCGCCATTTCCTGGGTTACCGCATCAAAGCCCCTTTCCTTGACTGGGCGTGGCAGAGAAACAAAATATTTTTTGCCCTACCCGCTAGGTGGTCATCCGCCAAAATGTCCACTAGCGTCTCCTCACATGCAATCACACTTTCATACTTCCTCCTAAACTTCCTTAGGAACTCTTCGAAGTTTTCGTTTTTTGACCCTTTGAACACCCCTGGGTCGGAGCATGTCATAGCTCTCAGGTAATTTATCAACTGGATATCCGTACCTGTGTCCTCGCGATTTCCCGTTGCTCTTGGGCTCGCTCCACGCCTCTGCCAACTGCGTGCAGACGTCGGTCCAGTCCGCGAGGGTATCTCCTGATATGAACTATTGTTATTGGATTGTTCTGCAAGTTCTTGCTTTATTTGCTTACCCCTTTGCGCCGCTTCGGAACGTTCCTCTCCGGACCACCTATGGCATTTCTCCTCGATCGTCTTCTTCAACTGCAAAACGTTCGTTTTGAACATTTCGCATAGTTCAGTGACTAGTTCTCCATCTTCTTCTACAGTTTTTATGTATCCTTCCCATTCTTCTTCTGATCCTATCCCCCTCTGCGCGAGAGTTTCTACTATGCGTTTCATAAGCCCATCTGAGACTGCCGGATGGTGTAGTATTTTGTCAGACCCCATCTTCTGGGCGGCCTCCACTACTGACACCCATTCCTTTTCCAAGTCCTCCCTCAGTTGCTTAGCTGGTTTTGCCCTCGCCACTATGGCCATGGCCCTCTGCTTTGCTTCCAACATGGCTCTCATACCCCCGGACCAACTTTCCTTCTCGATGGTATCCTTCGAATCTTCGAACTTGCTCACCTCTGATGCGGTTTGTCCTTGTTCCTCCATCGTGACGTCCTCAGTATTGTCCGCGCTCATCCTCCTTTGGCTTGATTGTCTTTCTCTCAAAATAACCATATCTTACTTAAGTTCTGGTCTCTAGCCGTGATATATGAGCACGACGAACACAAATTCGAGGGTTCTTTCTTTGCCCTCTTTCCTTTATTACCTTCTCGCACCTCCTTCTTTCGGTGCACTGCGAGGTCTTCAGAAAACTTATACCAAAGCAATCTGCTCTCGAGATAATCTCGTTCGCGACCGACTCTAGTGCAACAGAGTCTCCCTTCCTTCAGTTTAGTTCGGCCCCCATGTGAGGCCGGTGCTACTTGCGAACGAGAAAATCCACGAGAACAATAACGATTTATTAGAGAACACGAAACGCGAAGTTAAGAACAACAACAAAAAAAATTCCAGAGATGTGTCGTGGGAGGTCCGATTGCAGGTGGAGGAGGTCCTGGCGACTGACGACGGGAGGTCTTCGGGGTAGGACGGCGACGGCGAAAAAAAAAGCCCCTGGGGCCCCCCTGCTCCCTTCTTATAGGGGGTCCCTTTTTATATCGGGTCAAAACGGGCGCCATAGCCCGGGTGGTTTCCCGCCGCCAGCCCACCTACATCGATCTTCGCTTGGCGGGCACGGCGGGCCTGACCTTTGACCCCTGACGTTTGCACGACACAAGCACCTTTTCGAGCGCCGTGCTTCAGTTGAAATCGAGAAATGTCTCGAAACTGTAGTCGATCGGGACGTCTGCCTACGCAAAAGAAGCAGCTTATAACGCAAAAGAAGCAGCTTATACTTGCCATTTCCATTTGTGGAGAACGATCTGACGTTACAATGCGCAACTTGCGGCTTCCTCGGGTGCTCCTAAATCCACGTTACACGATGTTCTTCGTGCATCAGGTAAAGTGGTAGTACTAAGTAGTACTACGAAATCTGTCGCATTACTTTCCGGACAACCTAATACTTTGGGAGACGCTTCCACTGTACCGATAGCATCGGTAATGGAATGGTGGGGTGGGGGGGGGGGGGGGGGGAGAGGTAGGGTTTGTATCTATCGAAAATTTTAATCCAATGCTTCAAGCGCTATAAGCAAGCGCACCTGGTAGCAAATTCGATCGCGCATTCACACATAAATATCAAACTTGAGTTCGAAATAACAGAACAAATTTACCTTCATTTTTTCAAAAAATGTCGCTTCTGCGGTGGTGCAAAATGATAAAGCCAGTAAGGAAATTGAAGTTTCCAACAACTCGTAAACAACAGAAAGGGCAATACGCTACTCTAATAATCTGTTGGTCTTCCTTCTCTCCGAATAACCTGAAAAATCCGATTGTCTAGGATCATGTAAAGATTCTTAATAAGATCTTGGTCTACTAGCCTCTTTGAGCTCCTTAACTCCTTGAAATTCCCTGTTATTTGCGTAAATCCGTCACACCATGGAGCCCCATACATTTTCCATCGGATTAAGGTCTGGGCTATTTGCCGGCCAGGGCAGGAGCCTTATTCGATGAGGGTGTGTTGCAGGTGTTCCGATTTCTAGAGGTCGGCACCGAATGGGTCACCGCGCACGGCGACGCTTCGCGAATTGTCCGAATGGTGGCGCTTCCTGCCATCTGGGCTCTCCCAGATTTGCCTAAGCCTTTGTATGGAGGAGCTTCAGCAGTGTGTTTTTACCTATCTTTATCTGATTGCAATCCGCCGCGCAACCTGACCTGACCTCACCAGTCGGAACACTTGCACTCCACCCCGGCTGAACCATGCACTGTTGTGCTCTGGCTGGCGTGGATTGGTGTGTTATCTTGCATGAAAATAAGATTTCGGCTTCGATTTTTACGCCAGAACGGAAGAAGTGCACGGCGTATGACCACTTGATAACCGGCGGAACTCATCTTTTCAAGAACAAAACATAACTTCAGACGTTTCTTCGATGAAATTGCGGCTCATACCATAACGCCCCCTCCTTTGAAATTCCTTCTCGAAAATCGCAGCTTGTCCTTTCTTACAAGGAAAGGCTCCCGGGTCACCGTGGCCATTCAAGATGAGTTGTATATCCTCCTATGTAGTTTCGAAGGGGGATCTCAATTCTGTCCTCCAAATCTGCTAAACGATTCTGGAAAGGAAGTTACGGAGGACTGAAAGTCCTGAAAGACACGGCGCAAAGCGCAGGTGCTGGTCATATATGATTCGAGAACTAATGCTGTCAGCGATCGGATGGAGCAGCTGGTAGTGTGACGAGCTACAAATTGGGGCATGAGGGTTCGAATCTCTGATGCATTTGCTAGTTTTGCTTTTGCTTTGAGTGTTTTCTAAACGTTTGCAAAACGCTTTTACGCTTCATTCAAGCATCCCGCGCCCCCCACTGATGAGTAATATGGGAAGATTGGTTCTTTTCTGGATAATTGAACATTCTGCCCATCCTTTTTACCCTGTTGTTCAGCGATTGTGAGGAATTTGGCGTTGTTGCGTAAAATGACTATGATATTCGTGTTCAGGGGCTCGAATTACCTCTCTGTGCAAATTTTCAGCCAAATCGAATTTTTGTCCCAACTTCGGAAAATTGGGGGTGTCGAGGGGGTAAGTAGTAGTTTTTGAATTTTTTCTACAAAAAGTCATGCAAATTGAACAAAGGTTATCTAAACATATCTATTACAGATGTTCATGACGAATATGGACGTAACAGCCGTCAAATAATGGCATTTTCCCGGCAAGGGTCAACGACTTCTTCTTCGTTGAATGGGCTGCCAGCCAATAGCCCATGAATTTTTCCGAAATTCGGTCAAGTTCTCGAATTGGCTAAAAACTTGTACAGTGGGGTAGTTCGGTCCCATAAAAACGAAAATGGATCTGATTATGCGCGAAAATGCCTGGCTCGCGCGCCATAGACTTCCGAACGTACCCTGTAATAGACCATTTATTCATGAAACGCTCCGTAACTCCGCTCCCTGGCCATTCAAAATCAATTGTGTACGTTTCCACGTAGTTTTGAACGGGGATCTCAATTGTGCCCTCCAAATCTGCTAAACGATTCTGGAAGTGGAGTTATGGAGGTTTTTCTGAACAAATAATACCATTAAGCGGTAAGTTCGGGAGCCCATAGCGCGCGAGCCAGTCGCTCTCGTGCAGAACCCGTGTGTTTTTCGTTCAGGGAATGAAATTATCCCAAGGAAGAGGGGGTTTTAGCCAGTTTGAGAATTTGACCAAATTTCGAAGAAATTCGTGATCTATTGGCTGGTAGCCCGTTCAACGAAGGAGAAGTCGTTGACCCTTGCCGGGGAAATGCCCTTATTTGACGCCTGTTACGTACATATTTGTCATGAGCATGTGTAATAGATATATCTAGATTACCTTTGTTCAGGTTGCATGATTTTTTGTAGAAAAAATTCAAAAACTACTACTTACCCCCTCGACACCACCAATTTTCCGAAGTTGGGCCAAAAATTCGATTTGGCTGAAAATTTGCACAGAGGGATAATTTGAGCCCCTGAACACGAATATCATAGTCATTTTACGCAACAACGCCAAATTCCTCTCAATCGCAGAACAACAGGGTAAAAAGGATGGGCAGAATGTTCAATTATCCAGAAAAGAACCAATCTTCCCATATTACTCATCAGTGGGGGGCGCGGGATGCTTGAATGAAGCGTAAAAGCGTTTTGCAAACGTTTAGAAAACACTCAAAGCAAAAGCAAAACTAGCAAATGCATCAAGGATTCGAACCCTCATACCCCAATTTGTAGCTCGTCACACTACCAACTGCTCCATCCGATCGCTGACAGCATTAGTTCAGGAGTCATATATGACCAGCACCTGCGCGCGCCGTATCTTTCAGGACTTTCAGGCCTCCGTAACTTCCTTTCCAGAATCGTTTAGCAGATTTGGAGGGCAGATTTGAGATCCCCGATCGAGACTGCATAGAAGGATATACAACTCATCTTGAATGGCCACGGTGACCCGGGAGCCTTTCCTTGTTAGATCATGCCAGTAATATCGGTTGCCATGTGGTTGCAGTTGGATTTTTTTATATGAAAAACAATCTGGAAAGAAAAAACATCATAAGAAAGCTAGAGGGTTTTTACGACCTAATAGACACCTCACTCCAGTCTACTCGGCTGCATGTTTTGGCGAACTGCGCTCGATTTTGGCGGTGTTCTCGTGTCATGAATGGTGCTTTTCTCATTCTCCTCTTTTTTAGAACCCGCTAAACAGTTGTTTTGGAGACATTTAGCTCCAAAGAAGACCTGATATCCGAGCTTGACTTGGTGGAATTCGATGCTTCTCTGAGAATACGGCGCTTATCCTTCTCGGAAAGTGAAGGAGGTCGCCCAGAACTTCTTAGTTCCATATGTTGCAGGATCCCTGAGGAAGTTGTCGACGATTGTGTAGCTGCGGTCCAATTCTTGCGCAATATTTATTTATTTATTTATTGTGCGCCCAGAAGACGCGCTATAACAAGTCAGGCAAAAGGCACTTGGAGGTTGCAGCTGTCATGAACTTAAACAAAACTAACAAAGACATAAGAAATAAACCTAACAAAGTGAACGTTACTGCTACGCCACAAAGAGCTAGAGATTAGAAGAAATCCAGCGCCAATGTGAGGATAGCATAGACTGTAAGGAACTTGGTGCAAGTATATAAAGGATGAATGAGCTTACCAGCCAAGCGGACCGCATTGCAATGATGCTGAGATAACGAGATGAGACGGTGACGAATGAGACAGTATTGAGTTACTGAACGGTCCAAGTGGGAAAGTAGAAAGGTCTTGGCGAAAAGTCATCATGCACACAGCTGAATTCAGCCTTATGACACAGACCCGCATCAGCCGGCAATGATGCCCTCCAGCCGCAGGCGGAGCATGTGAGCTTACCGAAACTTCGGGACACGGGTATACCGACCACCCACGTGGAAACGGTAAGCCGGGTAGGTGTCATAAGCAAGACTATTGGCATCCTAGTAAGCATCGATAGCCGCCTTCAGATTTTTATGGAGGACCAGCAGTGTAAAAGTGATGAGAGGCATGGAGAGTTGACTGAGATCTTTCACTACTCCAATCGGAGCAGGAGGATCACACTATACAAAGCGGGCCGAGGGACTGGTAAGCTACTGCAGTCAAACACGACAGTGCTGAGTAAAGAGAGATAGCAGAAATTAAGAGACATCGGCGATTCCCAAAATGTCTAGTACGTTGACCTTTCTGATGCTGTTTTTGAATTCTTTTGAAGTATTGAGTCCAAGAAGATAAGAAGGCAGCCGCTCCAGCCATTTTGTCGTGCGAATTATGAAAGAGTTGGTTCTGAGTTCACGTCGCCACTTGCCCATCTTGAGGTTGTAGATACGGAAGGCACCTGTTCGCCCCGACGTCGGTCGAAAGGTCCAGTACCTGGACGGCTTAACACGGAGTTCACCCTTCAACAGCTTGAAAGCTAAAATCAAATCATGTTGTATGCGTCTGTAAAAGAGGCTTTTCATATTCAATTTTTGTAGGCGTGCCTGGTAGGATGGCAGGGTAAGGGGGTAGTTCCTATCTGGAAAAGCCCTATAGAAAAGTACGCGAGTGAAAATTTTCTGAACTTTTTCAATTTTCTGAATATCCTTAGCTAGAGAAGGGCTCCAAACAGAGCTACAGTATTCGACGACAGGGAGAACATACATTTTATAAAGCTTGATCCATAATCTGGCGTCAGACGAGTGAATATTTCTGAAAAGTAGGTGTACTAGCTTGAGCCCTTTATTTGAGACGTCTTCTATGTGGGAGCCCCACTTCATGTCATTAGGGATCGTGATGCCGAGATCTCTGATGGAACTAAGCTGGGTGACTAAACCGCCATCAGGAAAGCGGACCTCGAGTTCCGGTGACCCTAACGAGAGTAAGTGCGTTTTCTTGAGGTTGACTGTCAGGCCCCATTTAGCACACCAGTTGACCATATTTGCGACGGACTGATTCAGTAACCTCTGAGCTTCATCTCTGCTATCTTCGTCAAAGGCGACAGAAACTTTAATGTCGTCAGCGTACGCAGCGACATAAACTCTACTGTCCACCTTAATATTGTTTACAAGGTCACAAGTGTACAAGAGAAATAGCAGCGGAGACATACTACCCCCTTGAGGGACTCCGGAAGTACAGCTTCTCGGCGACGACACATAGCCAGAACACTTAACACTCATTTGCCAACCTTCGAGGTAGGATCGAAACCACCGTAGTAGTGCCCCATGAATGCCGATGCTCTCGAGTTTTATCAGAAGACCAGACTTAGACACTGTATCGAAGGCTTTAGACAAATCAAAATATACTACATTAACTTTATGGCCGGCATTGAGGGCTTCAATCCAAAAGTGTGTGCAATCTATCAACTGTGTACACGTCGAGGACCCAGGGAGGAACCCATGTTGTTCAGTAGGGACGCATTTCAGTTGAGAAATCCAATCAAGCAGAAGGCTATTGACGATTTTTTCCAAAACCTTCATCGGTGTGGGTAGTATACTTATGGGTCTGAAGTTTGAAATGAGCCTGCAATCGCTTATTTTAGGGATGGGTGTGATTATCGCATACTTCCAGATAAATGGTACATGCCCCATTGAAAACGACATGTTATAAATGTGAGCAAGGGGGAGAGCCAACTCTTTCGCAAAGGTTTTGAAAAATAACTGTGGGATACCGTCCGATGTCAGGGAAAGGGAGGGCTTGAGAGAGCGAAGGATTTTATACACGTCACTTGGTGTGATGATTGGGATTTCCAAACTTCTATTCGTAAGTAGTGGCATAGTCTGATTCATTTCAGCATGGGGTACAAACACACTTTCGAAATAATCAGCAAGTGCTTCGGCTTTGCTTTGATCAGTGGAATACTTTTCCCCACCTGGCCCTTCTAAGGTACGCAAGACAGGCGCTTGTTTGAGAAATTTGTTTGCAAGGGCAGCCAGATGCTTCAGATTGCCTTTTTCGGCCACTTTTTTGACTCTGTAGGCCAAGAAACGCTTTAGATGACGATCTAGATTTCTGTTAATTTCAGCAAGTACATTGGAGTTCATGGGGTTCTCAGTTAGCCAGAATACCCTCTCCCTTTGTTTGATTAGATTCAGGATATGCGGAGGGTATCTCATCGTTTCTCTTCTACGACATTTCAGGGGAACAAATTGGTCCATCAAAGCAAGAATAATGCCGTGAAATCTGGCATAAACATCGTCCAGGTTGACATAGCCGGAGAAGATACTTAACCAATCAATTTGTGAGAGATGATGAGAGATAGCATCCCTGTTCATTGAGCTGAAATCTCTAGAGGGGGTAGTATGCTCCGCTTGCTCAAGTTCCACCAATGAGAATGCTACTATGTTGTGGTCAGATGACGCTAATGGGGGTAGGGTGTGCACACGTGCGATACTACCTTCGGTTGAAAGGACAATGTCCAAAACATTGTTTTGGCGGGTCGGAGAATCCACGTATTGTATAAGGGATAGCGCATCGAAAATCGATAAAAATTTGCCCGCCGAAGGTCTATCTGCGGTGTGGTTACTCCAACCGATATCCAGGTTCAAGTCACCGACTATTGTGGTAGATAGGGGCAGTGCACAGGCAAGATCACATATAATCGATATGAGAAGGTCGTCCTGGGCACAAGTGGCATTGGGAGGGCGATAAATAAGAATAAATCGATGCCTAGTTGGTAGAAAAGTATCAAAGCATATCAGATCAGACATTAGGCCGCTACTGTCAAAGCTTATTTGCTCATATGACACCAGACTATGAATCAAGGCGCATACCCCGCCACCTTTGCGGCCGCACCTGTCTTTCCTTAAAATGAAATATGGGAAACCCGAATTGATCTCGCAATCCGAAACTCTATTACTCAGCCAGGATTCTGTTACGAAAACTATGTGAGGTTTTGAGACACTTAAGAGACAATGAAGGTGAGGTAGCTTATTTGCCAGGCTTCGAGCATTGATGAGCAGACATTCAATGTTTAAGGAAGGTCCTGAGAATGTTCTAACCGGAAAGGAGAATGAGAATCTTTCCTACTTTTCAACAGAGGAATATCAGAGATTTTCACTACTTCTCCTTTGTAAACTACATACGTCCGCTTACCTTTACAGTCCTTCTCGTTTAACATACGCGCTTTCGCTCTCAACTCTTTCTCTTTCTGGCGTTCGTCTTGGGTCATCGATTTACGAATGTATACATCTTTAAAGGCCGGCACCGATCGCAATTTCCGTGCACGTGACAAAACCTCCAACAGGTATTTCCGTGAAGAAAAGACACATTTCACTAATCTTGGTTTCCCCTGAATTCTGGGACCCATCCTGTATATTTCCACAGGACGCGTCTCAACGTCCAGGGTATCGAGAACATTGGCAACAAAAGCTTCGGTCTGAGCCTGACGCCGAGAAGGCACGACATTCTCCTCGGCCTCAGGCACACCGAACAGCACAATAGACCGCTGACGTTTGTCAGCTTCAACGACACTACGCGAGAGTAATGGAATTGAACTTACGAAACGCTCGAGTAGTGGCAGGGCCTCTGGCGCTTTGCTGACAAGTATGCCATGAATCTCCTTCAGCAGCCGAATACTGTCCGTATTAAGGAATGAGCAGCTCAGGGCATCAGCAGCTAATTGGGATTGGGAAAATACATCAGTTTTGCCAGGTAGGTTTTGCACAGGCGAAGGGTCCATCGATCAAAAAAAAACCAGCCGCCCGTGACGAGCGCACGTAGCAGAATGCAATATGACGATTTGACAATTCCAGCGCTTTTTTTGCGACAATGTGGCCTATTTCAAAATCAGATAAGGGTTTTCCTTTCCCCATTACCTGAAAAAGAAAGACATTACAGCAGCAGAACGTTTCAACAAATACAGATGAGAAGCGACGGAAAACTTAGGGTGGCTTTATCATTTTGCACCATCGCAAAAGCTGCATTTTTTGAAAAATTAAGATAAAGTTTTTCTTTGATTTTGATCTGGAACTTAGTTTTGAGTAAGAATGCGCGATCACATTTGCTACAATCTGTACCTGGGAAGTTTCCAAGAAACATCTTCCTATGATAGTTTTTAAACAATTTATGAGTGGCTTTATTATTATGCATCGCAGTGTAGTATGGATATGTAGTAGCTTGTGGAATACTATCGATCATTTAGGAAAGTGAATCATTGGAAAAGAAAGTCAATGACTGTGAAACGGATTCTTCTGATGACGAGTTTCAGATGACGAATGAGTGGCCCCCTTTCAAAAAGGTTCGGTTTGCTGATGAAGTTCTTCAGTCAGTTTGATCACCTACAATTATTTCAGGTTGGCGAATATGATCCTTTTTGCGACGAAGCCGGTTTGTCCATCCAAAGAATAGCATTTGATGAAAAATCTGGTCATATCATTGTTGGATGTAGAGGGGGTCATGTATTGGTCTACTCACTCGAAGAAGACGAAAAGGTTCGTCCAAGACGAAGGGAATCTCATTTCAAAAAGCCTGTAAGATCGTCAATCTTCGCGTCGATTCTCAGGAATTGACTCCACTGACATTGAATGTGGAACTATACGAGTCTTCTAAGTTACCTGTGGCAGCACGAAATCGTGAGGCCCTACTTCCTCGTAGGATACCGAAGAAATACTTTCCAGGATATCAGCCGTACACTTCGTGTGATCGAAACAAGAGGTTACCTAGTTTTTTGTTTCCTCTTCTATACAAATGCTCTCGTGTAAAAGATTTTTATAGTGTGTTGGTGCAATTGCAACCTGCACTTGCCGTATCCGCTGTGGCTAGTATATCTTCACGACATCTGGTCGCAGCTTCCAATGAATAT
Source organism: Trichostrongylus colubriformis (assembly GCA_963978905.1). Taxonomy (NCBI): domain Eukaryota; kingdom Metazoa; phylum Nematoda; class Chromadorea; order Rhabditida; family Trichostrongylidae; genus Trichostrongylus; species Trichostrongylus colubriformis. Next base: position 38,229,428 of record OZ022261.1, on the reverse strand, counting down.
GGATTCGCCGTTATAGATATGAACAAGCAAACAATCATACTTCAGAACAGTTTAGTAAACCATTCAGGTATGTATTTTTGTGGTTGAGTGATATTCAGCGAACAAATAATCATTTTCTTATGTCGGGTAGTTAATTGCTTGCATGGTTTCATCAAACCATCCCGAAACTTCGTTTTCCCAGACACCGCGAAGTTGCAAGTGCTTGTTAAGAGGTGCCCTGTTTCGTTAGAGAATAGCATTTGAATGGCACCGCTCAGAAGAACGAGAGAGCGCTGGAAGACGTGTAGTGATGTGACATGATACAGATATCCACCATGTCGGAACATTTGACGACGCGTTGTCGCGATTTAAAAGTATGAAGAAATCAATACGACAAACATTTCGGCGAAAGAAGAAAACTCCTGTCACTTCTCTCGATAATACAATTGTGAGGTATTTTTTGGCATGTAAGAAAACTAAGTTTCGGCTGAATGATTGGTTCGGTTGCAGGGTACAATGAACAGTGAGTTATCAACAAAAGAATCTGCTGGTCACAACATTTCGAAAGTCTTCAGCGATAATGAAGACGATGAAATAGTAGTGGCAAAACCTGTGGAACGTCTCATTGAGGAGCGTGGAGCATGTCCGCGTAAGATGATACATTGCTAACTACCTTTGTTGAGTCTAGGGCAGAATGGTTGCTATTATGGCAGAAAATTCGCGTGGCTGCGTTTGGTCCTGCAAAGCAGTTATATGACTCATTTGTACGTCGACTGCTACGTGCGCTCTGTTTCTAATTTGTGCCTGGTTACGCTCCATTTGGTTATGATGCAGTCTGATGTTTCTGATTCTTTCTTTTATCTTTCTTCCCTTTTTTTCCAAGTTGTTCATCTTTCGTGATATTTTCTGTGAATTCTGGCAAGTAGGTGGTAATAACTGCCATTTCCATCATTGTCCTTGGATTAATCGGCGAAATAATCCTGCTATATATAAGCGGCTAAGCTTCAGTTGCTGTGTGTCGCGTGTTTGACCGATAAATCATAGCTCACCCAGCAGCAATCGCAGGCTTCCGATTTTTTGAGGTGTTATGGAGAGTTGTATTGTTAAACAACGGTGGGTGATTAGAACCGATAACGACTGGTAAAGAAAGATTGGTTACGAACTCTGTTTTTAACATTAGGTGACATCAAGTGTGCCGTGTCGTTGAGCGTATTGGTGCACCCCTTTCGAAGTCAGGTAACAGGGACTTCTTAAGGTATACTGGGACCATTCTAACTAATATTGTTTTTCTGCGATTCTTGAAGTTGCTGCTTTTTGTTTTACATTTGAGTTTCTTCTCATTAAGCTAGTTGGACCATCATTCTCAAGGTAGCGAAAAGTGAATTTCAACTGCAGTTAGTTCGTCTTCGATTCAAGCCGTTATTATCTTGCTATTTTAGATTTGGTTTTCGCAGTTTCTTCTTGAAATAAGAATGCTCTTTATATACCAGATTTTCTGGCACACAGCACACACTTAGAGTGCATAACGGCCTCATTACAAGTGGCTATCGCCATATATCGTGCCTATTTTGCATTCTCCATTATTACGGTATTTGATGCGCGCAGTATTGTGCGTGCGCCAGCAAAGCTAGTATCCCTACTATATATAAAACGCTTCATCTGTCTGTCCGTCCCCCTGTCCGTCCGTCCCTCTGTCCGTCCGTCCCTTTGTACGTCCGTCTGTCCCGAAATTCATATCTAGCGTCGCATTAGACCTGGGACTCTGAATTTTTAAAGTGATTTGAGGGGTGGTAAGTGGACATCAGTGGTGAAGGAACGGAAGTGATAGCAACTGATAAGGGCTGTTAAGGAGCCTCCAAAGGTGAATGACGGGAAATTGATATTTCGCGTCCAGCAAATCCAGGACTCTGAATTTTTAAAGTGATAAGGGGGGGGGGTGGTAAATGGACATCAGTGGTGAAGGAACGGAAGTGATAGCAACTGATAAGAGCTGATAAGGAGCCTCCAAAGCTGAATGACGGGAAATTGATATTTCGCGTCCAGCAAAGCTGGGACTCCGAATTTTTAAAGTGATATGGGGGGTGTTAAGTGGACATGGTGAAGGAACGGAAGTGATAGCAACTGATAAGTGCTGATAAGGAGCCTCCAAAGGTGAATGGCGAGAAATTGTTATCGCGCGTCGCAGCAAAGACGGTTTCCTGAATTTTGCATACCAGTTGGGCTGGCGCACACTACTGGCGCGTCACACATGGAAGCAGATATGGGCTGTTGCGGAAGGACGAGATTGACGGGAGGGATTTTGTTTCCTTTTTCCGTTTTTGCGTCCCCTGTTTCTGCGAACCGTTTGCGAACTAACTGATTGATACGATCAAGCGCAATCAGCGTCCTTCCATGTTTGACACGCGCAGTAGAGTGCGCCAGCCCAACTGGTCAAATATATTTGGTTGCTCCTCGATTCGCAAAGCCGGCCGTTATCAGTGCTCTTGTTCCGTTTACAAATTAATTCACTTCTGGCTGCTATACGTCGTTTTACACGTCATATTTGATAAAGAAGGTCTGAAAGTCTTGTTCAGATGCTGGTAAGTAATGCCGCGATTAGATTGTGTACTGCTCAAATTTTTTCCTTTTTACAACTCTACTTGTTCTTTTGTACCAACAGGATTGTCTTGGTTAATGGCGCATGCGATGACCTAGTAAGACAAATAAGTAGAGAAATGCGACCAGGTCACAAATTATAAATGAAGCGCATCCAAAAGCCGTGGTACGGCTGTGTCGCGAAGCATGGAAGCTGCCTTATTTGTGATACTGAGTACTGAGGATCATGTTTTTAATATTATTTTAGTGGAATCCCCCACGTGGTTCATCCGTTGTCTCAAATTCCTTTCAGTTCCTGCAGTGGGCATAGCAGGAGTACGTGTTTTGTATTGCATCGCTTTCCTAATTTTAGATTGTTTGCTCAGTTTATCACACAATTTTTTGTATTCGCGGATGCTTGCCTATAGGTATGCGATGTGTTCGTAGTAGGAACGAATGGTGGGCGGCTGGTGATATACTCGATTACAGACCAACCACGAGCTGAGGATGTATGTAAACTGGTGGGTCATTTTTTCCCGCAGTCATTCGTGGCTTTTTGGACTGAAACGCTTTGCTCCTCCCCGATTGCAGCTTAAAACCATAACTCTGCGACATGGAGCTCCCATAATCCATGTGGACGTTATTTTGGAACCAGGAACAAGAGTAAGCACGCATTTCATCTTCCTAGTTTTGATCTGCCATGTTTCAAGGAAAGTGCTCTAGTAGTTGAGGTTTGTTGACGTGGATTGTTATTTAGCAAGCATCCTCGGCGCGTCTGATAATTTTCACGGAGGAACAGATTAGGAGTTTTTATTTGCCCAGCCTCAAGCCATCACGCTACAAAGTAAAGTTGACAAGTGTTGAGGGGCTGCGAATACGGAAAGCAGCTATTGTCACTCTACATAATGTAAAAGGTACGAATTGAAGAGGTGGAAGAGTTACCTCGTAGGAGAATGCTTGGGAAATGTTCTCGTCTTTTTCAGATCTCTGTAACTGTGAAAGCTTCGCAGCTGTTGTGAACAATCATGGTGAGGTAGCAGTGTACTCACTTTTGAATCCAAAAAAGACGGAAAAATTTTCCGTGGTGAAGGTAGGAATCAATATTCTTTTACTACTCGAGATGAGTAATTTTCCTGTGCTCCTCAGCGATTCCCTTAAGTTTGCGACGCTTCCGAGCTCAGGATTCCCTTAAGTTTGTGGCGCTTCCGAGCGTCAGGAAGGGCAAAGAGAAAGTGAGAACTGGGAATACGTGCTCTCTGAAAACAAACCCTCCACTTCAGAAGTGGTGATGTGTAGCAAAACTCGCATTGAAAAAGCGCGGCTCAGGGTCTTATTACAATACCGCAACACGGCTTGTCGTTCTGCAGTTCATTAGTCGGGCGAGTTGAGTTTGAATTGAGTTAATCAATTGGATGGTTTCCAATCAGTATGTTAAAGAAACCGAAAATCGCACAAGTTGAGTGAAGACCAGGGGGCTCGTCATTCCGAGGCGTGGTTTTTCTGTCCGTGTAGTAAAAACGAGCCGTTTCTGAAGCACTTTGTGATTGTGACAAGCACTTGATTGGATGCGAGAAGCCGCAACGTTTTGTTCCATCGTTGCTCCATCATCAAGCCTCAGACACATCCAAACTCGAAGATGCACGCGGCGAAAGTGATGGTGATGATGGGCACTTCAGGGAAAGTCAGTGGAAGCCTAGAACACACTTCTGGTAATGTGATGATGGGAGGCCAACCCCTTTTCACGGCAACGCTTGAACACACTTCGCGAAACAAAACCTGCAGAAATTGAACCATCTGAGTAGCGAAGCTTCATATTACCCTTTTTATTGAGATGAACCCTCGCCTGAACCCATCGTATCCAAAGTTATACGTAGTCAATGCACACATAGGCTTGTTTTTGTAGGCAAAAGTGTCTTGATTCAAATGGTTCTTTTTTGTTTATCAATCATGGCTACACCTGAAAAATCTCGTTCGAAATAAGAGGTTAAAATCCGCAAGTAATATTCGAGCCACTTATATTTCTCCTAGTGTGCGGTGATACTTCTTTTTTCAGAGTACTGATATCGCTGGAATTTCTTCTATGTTATTAACACCATTTGGAGAGTTGCTTTATCTGAGGCAAGGGGGATCAGAATTACAACGTGCAACCATCTCTGAACATTCACTGCCGTGGACAATGCCAGGTCAAGGTACTAACTGGCCGGAGGAGATCGTTCCAAGTGACGCGACTTGATTACTCACGAACGAGGTTTGCTGTTGTTGTTCTCGCATATGTACACATGTACTCGTGCTGCCTCCTACTCCTGCTTGCGACGTTAACTTCACTAATAAAGAAGCTGCTGCGGGATCAGACTGGGGTTGTATGGAAGGCTTCGATAAGTTTTCAACATTTTTCTACCCTGATTATTTTTGCCATAGAAACTTAGTTAAAGGATGCAATTTCTTCGAGTGTCGATCACTTCCGTCTATCTGTCAATTTCTTGATGACGCTTCCTTATATGCAGCGCGGGTTGAAAAACCGTTGGCGGTTTGGCGTCCGTCGTTTGCCGCATAGTTATGCTTCGGATGTGAAGCAACTCGTCATCGCAGAGGTCTGAGGGCATGGCGTAAGTGCGTAGGCATTGCCGCTGCAGTGAAGAAAGTGGGCCGGGGCGCTCATGTATACATTGCTCACTGCCTTGACTGCTCCGTAATGCTCGTGACGATGCTTTAAGGCACGGCTTTTCGGCCACCTACAATGTCGTTATTCAATTGCCACCTGCTTCGTGTCAGTGCTGTACATTCACGAAGCGTTTGCTGTCAGTCAACAATGCAGCTGGCTCGGTATACTCCGATGATGGAAGCCTCGTATGGAGGCTGAAAGGCGCAATGCTACATCGCACTCGACATGGATTACGGTGCCACGCCAATATTCGTGTGGTACCATCAGCGGTCACCAGCTGACGACATTAACCCACAGGCGTTTCCCATTCAATGTGGAGAAATGCAAACAAAGCCCAGATCCGATAGCTTTGCGTAACGGCGCAGAGGCCCTGGTTTGTTAAGGTGTCTATAGATCACACTTTTCGGCTCCGGCGTCGACAGCGGTACCCAAAGCTGGCAGTGTTGACGCGCTCTATTTAAAACGCTCGACTAAATCATACAGCAGAATGACGACCATCGTGGCGAGAGCCCGTGCAAATCTTGCCACTGTTTGGCACATGCCAGAGTTCGAATATCGCCACATATCCGCGATACTCGAGCGATGGAAATAGAATGCCGGCGCCAAATTCTGTTGTTGGTGCCGGTGCTAAAAAGTAGAAAAGCGATATAAGGGCAAAATGTTGCACTGGTACCTGAATAGCCTGGTACGCAGTAGTGTGGGAGTTGGGAACGATTGCTTGTCTGCATTGCAGCCTTCTTTGACCAGTACCCTTTGAGACTTTCCTTCTGCTCCGGCCGCAAATCTAAGCGAACTCGCACAATGTTCGAAATTTACTCTTCTCAAAACTCACCTCCGTAGACTGTTTCGCTCACGGATTGAGAGTACACAGCGTCAATCCGCATGAAAAGTTATGTCAATGTTTCCACACATAATAACGCGATGTCCATGATCAGTAAGTCACTAGGTCGGACTACACCTGCATATACATTAAAACGGACTGAATGCCAAGGAGCTGATCATGCACCCTCTTCTGCCGCCCGTCCTATGACAAGAGCACAGAGACATCGCGCTAAACGAGTGCGGTATCTATATTATGCTAATGAAACTTCCCAAGTATTTACAACTTTCCAGCTAAATTGGTATGTCAGATGATTGTTCAGCTTTTTGTCACTATCGAGATCAATGGTAGGCTGACTGAGGATAGAGTGCCGGAATTTTTTGTTCGATTAACTTTTCATGGGCCCATGGTAGGTGCTCATAAAGTGTTTCATTATTCGCATCTACACTTCTTATGCACAGAAGGTGATCGAATTGATCGGGATCATGGCCCCAAATGTTAGGGTAGACTGGACCCAGGATGCCATCTTGCAATGCCTGGACGTTCTAGTGCGCAGCTCATAGAGGCGCAAAAGCATTTGCTAAATGTTTGGAAGGCACTTCAAGAAAAAGAGTAGAGCTAGCAGTTGCGCTGAGGATACTAACTCCGGTCTGGATAATGCGAACCCAACCTCCTACCTGCTTCTCCATTGGAGCTCTGTCGGTGCGATTTCGCTGCGCGCATAAGGTCTGTAGTATGTACATGTTGCGACAGATGTAACAGGCCTCCGTAAATTCTCTCCAGAAATCGTCTAGCAGATTTGAGACCACCGTCCGAAACTACAAAAGACCACGTATCACATCTTGAATGGCCACAGTGACTTGAAAGCCTTTCATTGTTAGTGGTGATGCAATTTGCTAGCACACCAATACAAGGTGCGCGCGCGGCAGGCTTAGCGCGAGCGCCTGTGGCCCATCGTTGCGATCTGAATGCCGCCTTGAATTTTCCTTCCTCTCTAGAGCGCGCACCACCGTGCCAAGCGCCACTTTGATTTCGTGTCCTGATGCTATCATCCAGATTTTATGCCATATCCAGATTTTTTGCCATCTATGCTTTGTTTGAACCCACAGAAAACACACGTCTCCACGATTTTGCGGACTGTTCCTGGAAGCATCATATATTCTGCTATCGCCCAATGTATGAGCGTACTGCCTGAAATTTTAGAGTCATGCAGTCCTCTATTGTTATTGTATGGACGTATCTCAACAGCGTACACGTCACATCGCAGGACTCGAACGCTGAAATACATTCACTTGCCTTGCCTTAGGCCGTGATAGTTCAGATTACATTTTGAAAAGTCGTTGTTTCTGGTGCAAAGGTGTCGATACTTCTTCCTAATTAACTGGTTTTCCTCTTTCACCACCACTACTTTCGATCGGATGTGTACAAAGTGGTACGAATGAAAATTTTCGCTGTTATAGTGCGAACACCTATGGTGTGAAGCAAAATAACGAAGTGCGAAAATCAAAATGTCATGTGATGGTCAAATCTGCGTCAACCGTCAATAAGGTCAAGTAATCAGAGGATAGTCTAACCAGAAGAAGAAAATACAAGGGCATCATTCAACCACTCCAAACACCACGAGTTTTCAAAAAAAAAAAAAAAAAAAAAAGAAATTCGCCCGCAGATCACTGAAACGAGATCCGTTTGAGGCGTTGCGTCATTTGGTGCATTACAGGGGGCGACTCAGGGTGCGAGTTGATTTAAAGAATAGTTTTCTGTGAATATTCGCCGATAAGAGTTATTTGGCATTGTTCACGAATACGACATTCGTTTTTGGGATATAAGCTATTCGACGCACCCTTTGCCGGCCGTGATTGCGTATCGGCTTGAGGACAGCTGGCTTTTTTCGGCAACACGCTTCCCGCCGAGGGTCAGACACAGACAGGCAGAGTACGGGACGCTGCCAAAGCTCCTCCCCTGAAAAGGCTTAGGCAATCCGGGAGACCCCAGACCACACAGATGCAGGGGTACGCAATCGCGGCCGGCAAAGGGTGCGTCGAATAGCTGCTATCCGTTTTTGGTGTTGGCGCCAATTTGGTGCAATTGCACCGAATTCGTGCAGCACCATCGCTTATAATAATCGCTGAAACTTGGTCTGAATGAGTATCTGGGGTGCTGATCACGAATATGGCATTCGTTCGAGGCCCTGAAGTCGGATGCCATATCCAGCAGTGCTAATGTAGTACGGCGGCCCACACTTGAGCCTTAGGAAAGTAGGGAGCCTTCTATTTTAGGCTTAGGCGAAGATAGACGCCTCGAAGAATGCTGTTTTTGCGATCATTTGGTCCTCTATTGCTTCGAATAGCCACAAATTTTGATGATATAGGTCCATATAAAGATTTTCAGAATGTTTTTAGACCGCATGCTGTCACGTTTCGATGACAGCATCTTCAAACTCCCTGAATCCTTCCAATCGGTCTGAATTTTTCCCCATGAATTCCCACATAATCCTGCATCAGGCGAAGATCGGAGCCATTCGTCATCCGGGTCAAAAGGTCCATTCGGTGACGGGCTCACCATGATCGAGTGTTCCAGTTGACATGGGATGGTCCATTAACCTACATGGAAACAAGATTTTGGTGCAGATTTCGAGACGCATGACAAGAGAAGGTACGGCGCACAAAGGCTCGGTAATCGGATGGTTCATCCTTTCGAAAACAAAACAAAACTCCCGAAGGTTTCTCGTCCCCACACCATGACACCTCCTTCTTTGAAGTTCTTGTTGAAAACTTAAGTTTGTCCCTCATGCGATAGTGCCGGTAGTCGTCGGGAATGTCATAGCTGAACCCTTTTTTCATCAGACAGAGCAATCTGGAAAAAACAAAAGGGGAAAGGTGTTAATTTTGAGGGAATCTCCGGACAATTTGTCATGGTGTGAGATCAAATAATCATTCAAATTTTTGTTTCGGTCTCGAAAGGATGAACCATCCGATTACCGAGCCTTTTTGCGCCGTACCATTCTCTTGTCATGTGTCTCGAAATCTTCACCAAAATCTTGATTCCATGTAAGTTAATGGACCATCCCATGTCAAATGGAACACTCAATCATGGTGAGCCCGTCACCGAATGAACCCTCTGACCCGTCTGACGAACGGCTCCGATCTTTACCTGATGGAAGATTATGTGGGAATTCATGGGGAAAGGAATACAGACCGATTGGAAGGATTCAGGGAGTTTAAAGATGCTGTCATCGAAACGTGACAGCATGTGGTCTAAAAACATTCTGAAAATCTTTATATGGACCTATATCATCAAAATGTATGGCTATTCGAAGCAATAAAGGACCAAATGATCGCAAAATCAGCATTTTTCTCTCTTCCGTTGTTTCTCGGTTGACGAATGCGTCAATCTGTTCAGTGGCTGTATCATTTTGCAGAATGGGAAAAGCGACATCTTCTAAACAAATGAAGAGAAAATTTTTCTATGTTTTTCGGCTACAATTTGATGTTGATGCGCGAATGCGCGTCCACTCTGGCTACATCTTTTACTTAAGAATTTTTTTTGAATCACACTGCAAACAGAGTTTCTGGGCCATTTATAGGAACCCAACTACCGCGAACCGCGACGCGCGTAGCTCGCACACACTGTGTCGCCCGCCGCCCGTCGTCGTGCGGAAATCTGACATAAGGAAGGGTACACACCCAGGAAGTGTTGGACCTTCCCTACCATACTGACTAGTGCAAGAAAAATGGAATGACCTCAAAAGAAACAAATTAGACTCGAAATGTGTGTTTCATGCGGTACTTTTCTGTGTTTCAACGATAATTTTCTGCTGTGGTTCCGGGGAAGTGCTACAGGAGTAAGGGGGCCATCGGCGAAAGCATAGCCGCGCCCAACTTCTGCTTATAGGCGCTCTCAAGCTTATTTTATGCATCATCATAGCTGAATAACTAAGGAGACGAATACCTCTATGAGTGTATTACGAATAGTTCGCTCCCATTGTATTGAACAATTTGTACGTATCTGCCTAAGCCGAGGATGGGAATCTATTACCCCGGGCTTGGGTTTACACACACTAGGAAAAACGAGGACATCTTTTATCAGAACCGTTTCTTTGCAAAATTCGAGCCGGATTCGGGTAGCGCAATAACCCCTCTGCGCTAACCATAGCGTTAGAGGCGCAGAGCATAGCACTGCCCGACTCCGCACCCCTAATTCAGTAGCGCCTTCGGCAACGCACATAGTACCTACGAGTGTCAGATACTAGTAAAAGAAAACCCCGAATGAAATCTCCGGATGTGGACTCACACATTATGAAGCCCAGTGTGTATCAGGGATGAATCTGTTGCGTGAGTTTGCAGATGGCTAGCTCGCTCTGTGAAATACGTGGACCTAAATAGCCGTCAGGCATGGGGAAGCTTGGTAGGAAGAAAAAAATCGAGATCAAGGTGGTGAATTAGGAACACCCTTTTGGTGAATGGCTGATTGCTGCTCTCCGCTGTGTATGGAGAATGACAGCTATTTTTTTCCTTGCATTGTGCTCGTGGAGAGTGGAGTAAATATTTTTCCTTGACCTTCATGGACGAGAAGGTTAAATGGGCGTCAACTAACGAGTCACTATCATGTACCAAAGCACTACCTTACGCTACATTTTAATGTTTTTTCTGTCGAAATGGAGTTGAGTTCTATGTTCGAGGGCTCTGCTGCATGGGCTCTAGACATTAGTGGTCGGTAATATAATTTATTACATAGTAAAGGTACTGTTTTTGCTGTAAAACGGCTAGTATATCACTTGTTTGATGATTGCAGTTCTTCTTCTAGGATAGAAACTTGAGTATCCATAGTTGTGTGGTTATTTTGCTTTTTATGAAATCTTTCGATGTTCTATATCAAGCCTTTTCACTAGCAGGTGAACGTGTATATCATTCTTCTGTCATAGTAAAGACAAATTGACTTTATCGTTTTTCATTTTTGAGTGGACTGGTTTTGTGTACTTCTGTCCATTTGACTTATTTCTCTCTTGTATCAGCGTTATCCGTACCCATTCATGTCTGTGGAACAGTATCTTTTCTTATGCATATGTGAAACTAATTCATGATTGCCGAAGACGTGAAAAATAAATAGTCAATCTATCTGTGTGGTCGTGAATGCTCCTTTCGTTAAAGAGCATGTATTTATTACTAGTGCTCATTAGCGCATCGTTTACTTAGCAGTGACCGTTTCTTGAAGCATTGTTGTTTGATGGTGTCAGTATGTGATCACTTTTCTAGAGCGATTATTTGGACGGAAAGGGAAGGCAGTTGAGAGTCATATCGTTGCTTCAAGAGGAATTCGATCATGTCGAGGTAAAGTTGACCGGTCGAGGAGCTACAGCGGCTACCTTTTGCCCCATATATCGTTCGAGGAACTTGGAGTGCTTCTTGAGTACGTTGTTCACACTTCCTTTCCTGAAAATTAGTATCTTACAGTACCTGTAAGCGCCATAATCGTAACTCTGAAACCCAGATGGGTGATTGTGTAGTGAATGTTAGAAATGCTTACGCACAAACACTGATACGTGCTCTTAAAGAGCAAACGTTCCGAGGACGCAGCGTTACGGTACAGGGTGAGAGAGAGAACATCGTAACTGCTACAAAACGTGAAAATGCTAAAGGATTTTCTCGAGCGATCGTTGAACACTGACTTGCATCAACAACTTGTGGTGGTTACTTGGTGTGGAAAAGCGTGCTGTAGTAATTATGATGGTCATCCACAGAATCATTCGACAGTTTTCGAGCCATAAAGCCTCGCTGGTCGATCAGGACTTGCGAAATCCGCCAACTATTGTCGCGCAAGCAAATATCGGGACACTACATTACTGTTTACACAAATACCTAAGTCATAAATAATAGTGCTGCCAAATGTACGTGGGTTTTGTGGAGCAGGATTTGTGCGCGGACGAGAAAGCGCTGCAGAAATAAGTTTCGGGCTGTTTCAGTCCATGCGCATAAGGCTAAGAAATGTCATAGGTAGTGCACGTATGCACAAAGTAGTGCACATCCCATACATCATGTTGTTACCTGGACGCTTTGCTGAGGACCACTTGATGGTGAACTGTGGTCTTCAATACGAATTTCATGTAGTGACATCCGTTAGATTCAGGGTTATCGCTAAGTTGCCAATATTAGTGCTCCCTTTTGTAAATACAGTATTTAGTACGCCTCAGTTTCTTATGATTTTCAGTGTGGCCATCGCTCTTTTCTCTTTACTGAAGCGTCCTATCAGCACTATGAAATGTGTGCTCGTTCGTTGTTTGTGCCTGTATGTCAATACTGGCCTTTGGCTTGTCTGGGCTGGTACGCGGCAAACTGCGTGGCGACGCGACCGACCTTGGCGTCTTTAGCTGGAGCGCAAATTCGCGTTCGGAAGGATCCAGGTTAGGTGCTGACGGCGTTGGTCAGGACGTGAGCATTCCCTTCCTCCCATCCGTCTTTATAAGATCAGATTTCCGTGCGTAATCTTCGTATTCATTTACGCCTCATGTATAACCATCGAATCGTATACTGTTCTCTATGTCAGGCTTATAATCAGAATTTAACGACAATGGAGGGGTCTGCTTTTTCCTTTTGGCGTTGATTAAGAAGTGCACTCTTTTCCGAAGTAGAACAATCCCGTCGTACAACAAGTGATCTAACAAGGGAAGGGTTTCAACTTCCAGGGAACTTTGAAATCCGACCTGGATGGATCGATAGACCTCCGGATAAAGTAGAGGATAGTTTTTTTGGCGGTAATCAATCCCTTCTGTGGGATGCGCCCCACATTATAGTTCATTCAGGATAGTGGTGGCTGGTGACTGTGATGTGGCCTATACAATGACTTGCCGTGGCCGGCCGATGTACAAGCCAGTGCTTTTATCCTCCTAGACGAGTCTGGTACCAATTCGCCGACCCCGGAGTGATGGAAGACTTGCTTGGCATGGGTGGGCGTTGAAGCGGGATTTCACCCTCGCACCATGAGAGTGGGGTGCGCGCCATCTGGCGCCATCTGTCACTACACCACCTCCGCCCGTAGATCTCCGGATACTGATTATAACCAAGAACCAAAATTGCAAAATGCCATTTTGAAGCGAGTGGGGGGGGGGGGTGAAGATTTGCCTGTGGTATCTAATTAGCGAGCCACCTTGCCATCAGCACGGCCGTTTGTGAGCTCATTAACGGCCACCGTGGCTCATTGGTAGTGGATCCATATGATAGAGGCCGAGGGTTTGCTCCCCGCGAGGGATGGTTTTTTTTGCACTTTGTCTTTCAATGTCAGTAAGTGCTTTTCTTTAATTTTTGAAAGGTTCTTTGTACTGGTTTCTATCGCACCCGTCATTTACTCTGCCACTTTATTTATAACTATAACATTACTCACACGGGAAAGATACCAGGTCGAATAGATTCCCGTACCACATGAATTAGGCGTTTTTGGTAAAAGGATTATGACATTTGCGCGCAGGGGTCGAATTAGCACTCTGTGCAAATTTCCAGCCAAATCCAGGTTTTCCAACTTCGGAAAGTTGGGTGGCCAGGGGATAAAGCGCTAGTTTTGGAATCTTCTTCTACAAAAATCCTGTAGCCTGAACAAGATGACCTTCACATACTTGTTACACTTGCCCAGCGCTCTAAACGTTCAAATAAGAGCCTTTCCTCGGCAATGGTCAACGACTTCTCTTTTGTTCAATGTGCTGCCACCCAAATAGCCCGTAAATTTCCCCGAAATTTGGTCAAATTCTCGAATCGCCTTAAAACTTGTCTATGGAGTGATTTGATTCTTATCTACCCAGACTATTCCCCGCTTCCTGTTATCACAAAGAACACATTCATCTACAGAGGGTGCCAAAAAAAGTAATTTTGCCCGCGGCTCACATCTGCCAATTACACAAAACATAGGGGAACGAAAAAGATAAAAGTATTGGGGCAAAATATTATCGAAATGTTCCTCTAAAAGCAGGAACAAGTTGTGGCTCCCTACGTTCACCTTTATAAAAATATGGAGCTTTCATTCGGCGCAGTCGGGCTTCGGAGTACCTCCAGTATCAAGGCCCGCGTAATACGGTGAAGCCAGGCTTCGTGGTAGGTCTTCTGTGGGAAGCTTCCTGAAGATTGGCGCTCCGGTTCATGGAAGTCACAGAGCCTCTGCTGCTTGGACAAGGCTGCTATGATTCGAAGTATCATTTTCATGCCCAAACCTGCCTCCGGAGGGGTTTCAGTGGTAACGGCACGTTCTGGCTCTTGGAAACGAAGGGCGCTGGGAACCCGAAAAAAAAAAACGGGATCTCAAAGAACACCACCCAGTATGAATCCCTTTAGGTACCCAGAGTGAACGGACTTCAGCAAGGTTGTCAACGAGGGCGACGAAATTCCGGATTTTGCCCAGTTGAAGTGACACATCTTGTTCACTCTTTCCTCGCTCTCGTTCCTGTTCATGCAGAAAGCTGCCACGGAGTATAGTGATAGAGTGAGGTCTGCTCTTGAATCTGGGTATGAAATTACCTCAACAGAATTTGCTGTAGTTCGACTTAAATGGGGTTGAAAGTGGGGGAGACAAAATTACTTTTTTTTGGCACCCTCTGTACAGTTATAATACGGCTTACAAATGGCTCATTTTTATGGCGAACTAGGAGATTAGAGCAGGTGTCGAAACGGCCAGACGCTGCTCATCGGTCAGGTGATGAGGCACCCACTTCGACATCTTCACCTGGCTGATTTCCAGCAAATGTCTGGCCACTATAGACTAATGTACGCTCAGGTCTTCTGCTGACGTACGAGTATTCGTCTCCGGATTTGCTTCGACTTCTCTTCTTATATCTTCATCATTAAGCGACCACCTGCGGCCGCGACCCGACTTTCCTTCGATAACAAAATCGCCGGAAGCAAATTTTTCAAACCAGAGCTCCACTGTCCGTTCGCAAGGACAATTCGTCCCAAGAACACTGCTCAGATTACGGGCTGCCCCCGCTGCGGAGTGTCCCAATTTAAATTCGTGAACCATGATGACTCCATAGTCGCGTCGGTTTATGATTATTCGTAGCCCTGGAAGAGGCCGGCTGGGAAAATTAGAGCGAAATTCATAGAAGTTTTCGAAAGAGCAGAAAAAACCTACCAGATGGTATGTCTGACATTTCTCGAGATGGAAGAGTTCACGGTAAAAAATCTACTTATTTATACATATCTCGGACCGAAATTAATCTTGCAATAACCTAATAATAACAATAATAATAATAATTAATGAATAATGATAATAAAAATAATTGTAAATAATAATAGTATAATAGGAGCTAGTGGTAGAAGCATAATATACTCCCGGTGAGCGCCTATCATCACGTATAACCGAGTTTACCTCCTCTATGGGCGCACAACATATTCCTCTTCGTTGCATACATCCTTTGTGCTGCATTAGTGCTGTGTGGATGATCGACAGTAATAATCAGGTAACTGATAATGTACCTTTGAGAAATTTCTTGATCGTTGCAAGAGGGATTGAGAGTGAGATCAGACGCAGATGCGAGCTTATTGAGCGCACACTTCCGGTTCTAAATCAAGTTTTTTTTTCGCTTGCGAAATTCAACGGTGCTAACGAATGTTTGCAAAAATGTCAATAAATGACAGTTTCAAGTATAGGCATTACTTATGTAGAAGTTTCTGTTGGATACCTAGGCAGACCTGCTATGTTCGTTCACCCTTACCCATGAGCTACTGCCACAACTCCTTTTCATCTACAACATCTTTCTCTCTCTGGATTAAAGGAATAGGACGAGCCAACTCACTCCGTTCTCCAAAGCTTGATGCTGAGATTGCGATAGTTGACCGCGTAGGTCCTCCATTTTCATGCATTCTTCCATCAAAGAAATCTCTAACTCTTGCAACTAGGCACATGTATTCAGCACTTTGACAGCGGATTTTCGCTCATTACTGACCTGTCTTGATTTCATTTCATAGTGCCTTCGCAACTTTTCAACATGACTCTCGGCTGCCAGAATATTGTCTGCTCTTTTCTGTAACTCTGTGGCTTCCTCCTTCAACCTTCGTACATCTTGTGAACGTTTTCTGTAAATGTTCTCTGCTGTGCCTTCATTACTCTTGATGTTGTAATCTGAGAACAGCAGGGACGTGCACATCAATTTGCCATTAGAAGTGATTCATGATAAGTACGGTCAACGTTTTTCTTTCACCTCGCTCACTCATACACTAACATGAGACCAAAACCTTCGTCATCGTGCGCTGGGTCGCATTTCATTGATAATAACGATAACTTTAAGATGTTGCGCTTGCACACATCTCGAAAAGATAGCGAGGGCTAGTTATGGTTGCAGTTGGAGGCGGTTGTTAAATAGTGATACACAAATAACAGAAATGTTTATGTATTTCTTACCCATGGAATTCGTTCTTTTCTTGCTCGAGAAGTTGCCTTTCAGCACTTATTCGGGCGAGGAGGTCATGCTGTTCGTGAAAAAACGTGAGCTGCAAATGTTACATCATTGCGCAGAAGATTTTAATACAACTCTCGGAGACTGTAACAAGAAATTGATCAAGCTGAGTTAGCTGTGGTCGTTGGAGGTGTGTTAAAGCTGAGACCAGTTAATAATCTGCTGGGAAGAAATTGGAGAGTCTTTAATATTATGTCTTCATTGGCTGGGATGACCTGTCGTCTGGGAGATAGAGTAGCAAAAGTCCTAAAAGAGGTTGTGGTCCCACCGTGGAATCCTCATCGCTCTTCAATGCGACTGGAAACGGACAATTTGTGATGGACAATTCGTTGTTCCGGCATCACGCGCACAGCATTAAGATCGGGCAAAAGTGAGTTCGAAGTATTTTATGTGAAAGAGGAGGAGCCCTTGAGAAGATAAAACAAGAAGTTCCAACTTCTCTCTTCGTAGAACCTCGGCATCGTTATTGGTTTGATATTCTTCTGTTATCCCAACGAGGTCTAGAATCCTAAATCTTGAGCCACGTTTAGGCCTTTGAGGAAGACGATCTAGTCGAAACATTAGGCCGTAAATAAATGTTGCACCTAAAAACCTCGTTGGCATAACAGAAGAATATAAAACAAGAAGTTTTTCTCTATAACTAACACCGGCAAATAGCCCCTAGATGGGCTCTCGAGGTGCATTTTAGAGGTTCCATAGGGTGTAGTGGAATAAGGAATTAGATTATATTAGGGTGTTCCAAAAGTCTTGTGGGATTTTCTTCGATCATCCCTTTTTATTATTTTTTATTCCAACAGACAACAATTAGACAATATCGTATTCACCATTGTTATCGACAACACACTGCCTCCTCATAGGTAAATCTTTGATTCTCTTCTCCCAGAACTCAGGGTTCTGAGAGTCGAAGAATTCAGCGATCACCTTTCAAGCAAGTCATGATCAACGAATTTTCTTTTGGCCAGGAAAGATTGATGAGAGTGGGTCAGGTGATAGTCAGAATTGGCAATGTCTGGAGGTTATGGCGGGTGGGGCAGGACATCTCAGCCGAGCTCGCGTAGCTTGGCCTGGGCACTCTTCGCGATTTGGAAGCTGGCGTTGTCATGAGGTAGGATGACCGCGGACCTTTTCCGGCGCTTTTCTCGAACAGCGACGGCGAGCTGCTGGAGCTGGTGGGTGCATACGACAGCGGTGACTGTCCCGCCTTGTACCAGCACCTCTTGGAAAAGCGTTTCTTCCGCGTCCTAGAAGTACTCAGTCCTGAGCGTGGTTTGTCTTCCATGTCAATCTCGCCGTTCTGAAGCTGATGAACCGGTGGCGCATGGTCTCTCAGCTCACACATCCCTTGCCCAATGCAGCGTTGATGGAGTTGCAAGTTTCCGTCGCTTTGGTGCCGCAAGACCACTCATAGTAGATCACACCCCGTGTTGGGTGGGTATCGACTACAGGCACTGTAGCTCTCTCCACAAAATCTGGTGGTCAATACATACTTTGTTAGAAATCTCAGAGAACCTTTTACCATATTTCTGAACCGCCCATATCTGTCTCGAAGTAAACAAGAGTTACTGATTTTTTTTTGGAAAATTCCTACAAGACTTTTAGGACAACCTAATATGTGTGATTTCGACTTTTTGACCTGTAAAACGTCTCACAGCTTACAAGTTCACAGTTTTCATCAATGTCTAAAACAGCCATGAAGTGAGTAGGTAGCCACTGTGCCTTTCGAAGGCAATAGAAAGGTACTCACACTTGCAGACAAATTTAGATGTCCCTGAGCACATCTCTGAGAAAGGAAAAGCAAACGTGGTACAGGGTGTCCCAAAATTACGGGCGCCAATGTATTGCAATATTTTGTCGGGGTCAGTGAAGTAATTAAAAAATTGAGCTATTCATAACTTAACTCACATCATGTATAACAAGGCACAGCAGTCATAATATGAGGTGCGGTGCCCCGACAAGAATACAAACTCGAAATCTCTTCATCGCTCAACCGCACTTGACACTCAAGTTTTTCCACAAATTACTTCACAAATCTTTCCCAGGGCTACTTTCTGTAACTCCATGCTAGGATGACTGACTCGACAGACTTCGCTTTTAGTTAAGGATCTTGGTAGGACATCAGTGGAATCAAATTTTGGGAGGCTTAACGGACTCCTAGGAAAGTAATGAGTTCGAACAGATTGGGTCGGCAGCACTTTTGACTCAGTTTGATTCTTCAAACTAGAGCACCTCTAAACTCTTCAAGTGCTGTTAAGCAGTATCAGTGAGGCCAATGCTTTATTATGTCTAGCAGCGTGTTCTTCATGTTCAAGCTTTACCCCGAAATCGACGAAAACCAACAGCATGTCATCATTGAACCCTAGATCAGTACTGATAACCGCTTACTGCTATCCAAACATCCTATCGGCATGGTGTACCCCATTAGACGTTGTTGGCCACAATGGGTTGCCTTCAACAGTTCAGCTCGTGAAAATTTTTCTCGTTTGATCTAAAGTACGGTAAGATGCGTGTAACCGTTGCAGCAAATGACCGCAAAGTGCATTCGAAAGTTTTTGAAATCTCTGAAATATCATGAGCTACATCCCGACAAGACGCACCCTGGTAGAAGAAGATCCTGTGCATCTACTGAGCTGCAAGTGAAAGAAAAAGAACCGTACAATTACATAGAGGAATACAAAGAGAGAGAGAACTCAGGCGCCCATTGTTCTGGGACACCCTTTATAATGCCACTCACGAGCCGAGTATGTGGCTGTGTCGCACACTGCTACTAAAGCATCTCTTCCTCTAGAGAACGAACCAGCGCTGACGTATATAGCCGTAAACTTGTCAGTAACGAATACGGCTAACGAGAGGTACAAAGTGATTCACAGAGTCGTCTTTTTTTGCATCAACAACGTAGGTTTGTACACTGTGGACCCCGGGAAGTGAATCTGCCGCGTAAATTAAGCTTTTCTTTACCCTTCGCATCAGACTATACATTTGTGGGGTGCCTTGAAGCATCATCAGTCCCACTGAAAGAAGTCCTGATAATCAGTGTCAGTACTCTAGATACCTTGGAATTTTCGACAAACGCTGCTTGCTTCTCGATGTTTTGCAGCACAAACTTTTGATCTTCTACGAATGCTTGCTTTTCCACATTCAGACGAATCCATTCTTCTCGAATACGATATTTGTCCTAGGGTATTCACATAAGTTAACAACATAAGGTCGCAACGTGTAAGAAGGGCTGTGAATACAACAGTGGAAAAATGACTGGATGGTCGATAAATGGATAGGAAGTCGGTGACAACGTGATGCATAACCAGGTGAATGATAGAAGTTGCACCGGATCTTCAATGAGGCCGCGTTCATACTTCGCGGTGACGGCGGCAACGCGTGGCTGCGTGTCTCTGCATCTTTGCTTGTGCTACCGACTCTCGTTGCGTGTGTCGTCTGCGCCTCCTGCCGATGGACGGAAGTACGCCCTGCCGGCGCAAGATATGAACGCGGCCTTCAATCTTGCTGCATTCTTAAGGTCTATAGTTTGACTTAGATATTTATGTTATTTTCATTTCTAGAATCTGTAACCAGTACCTTCGCTGTTCCTCCTCATCCGAACATAGCAAACGCTAGCCCTGTTTCTTATCCCTAAGTATCCGGAACTTCTTCACCTCTAATTTCGAATGCGCATATCCCGGCTCATAAAATTTTATCATTTGAAATGGGAACCATAAAAATGGGTAGATTTCTGTCGACAAGATGCAAGCTTGCTTATTTCGGCTGCCCAGAACGATGGACATCCAGAAGCGATGAATTTGTTGGAGGTCGCTTCAGCATCGTGTTGGGTCTCAAGAGTTTCTCCCGAAAAAAGCTGTCCGAACCCTTGAAGAAATGGTCAGCGGTGGAGCCAGGTCAGATGTGTGTGTGTGTGTTGGATCCCGCGGTTTCGTTGCCCCGCTCACTGAGTGTGTTGCAAGTGTTCCGGTTATTAGTGTGGGGTCTAGTCAGTCATGAGTGGGTTTACTTCACGAGACGATTTACTAGAAATGATTTCAGTATCTGGCTAGTAGCTGGTTTACTCATGTTAAAGATTAGGGTCGAAGACAAGGGGATTATATGTGACGGTAAATGTGTAGTAAAGTAGGATATTTGTCACTCAGATGATTGAGTTAGGGCATCTTAATTGAATACAATTTTCAACTGGAACAGATACAATCTGTGATGAAGGTGGAAGCTACTTACTGTAACATTCCATAATGTTTTGGTCTTACAAAAATATTAATTTTGTCGTTTCTATAGTGAATTATTCTCCACACAACGCTGGTGATCTGACCTCCTGGAAAACTAGTCGGAACACTTGCATGCCACTCGACCAGCCGTAGATCATCATACTGCCGCCATGTTGACGACTCTGACCGCTATGAGCCTGACCTTAGTGTAGATCGTCGTCGATTGTCTTACAGAATCCGGTACTAATCATATGCTACCTCAGTTCTAGTGAGAAATGGGTCGTTTGTGAGCCGGAGAAGAAGGATACGAGACATGGAAAGGAGCTATCGTTTATCCGTTTTGATCTAGAGACTTGAAGAAATTCAAAATGAGTTTAACTATATTTTACTCGTTATATATGTTAATGCTACTAAATCTGATTAGAGCAAGAATCGAGTTCCAATATGGTGTAGTCAACCCTAGGGGAGGACCAAAAAATAATTCAGAATGTGGAACATTCGAAAGCGCAAGAATTTGGCGCACGACCTCATGGTTTGTACCTTGTTGTGGCTTCCCATCTGTCAATTTCTCTGCAACTTAGCTGCTCCAATTACATTTATCTAGCACATTCTCCTGTATTGAATCTGTTTTTGAGCATTCTTGGGTATTTTTCCCCATTTTTATTCCCTCCCTTCTTTTTCTTGCAAAACTCTACCTCCAGCACCAATGAGAGCTTCGCTAGCCTCCGAAAGAACGTGCTTTTAGCTCGATCGAAAAAGTATCTGCCGTTTTGTATTGATTAACCTTGGCAGACCACAATCCCGCAGTTGATTGCAGCAAGTCAACCATTAGATTCAGCACACGTTTCCCACAAATGCAGTGCAGATCCTAATTTTCATTCAAGATTTTCCCTCCTCAAAATCTGAAATTTGTTAAAACGCAACATCCCTCTCTTCTTACAATCATATCTCCTATGACAAGGGAAAGACCTTGGGTCGAAGGCCATTGTGATAGGATACAAATAGTCCGATTTTTCAGACGCTGATCTCAGATCTGCTTTTTAAATTTGCCAAACGATCCTGTGAAATGAGTGAGGTTCTTTTCCGACGAACGTCGGCTCCAGTACAACACAGGAAAGTAGACTTTTAGCAGCCTTCTAGCAGGGATAAGTGCCCGCTTCTTAAACTAGAGCCGATGGTTCGAATCCTTGTGACGCTGGTGTTGCATTTCGTTGTGCTTCTCCTGCTGGCCACGGGAGGCACTCCTATTTCGATATTACTGGATTTCGATGCTTCTTCTGGCATGAGACATAGTCAAATGGTGAGTTGAGCACTTTTCGCAACTATCATGTCCAGTTGTACTTTGTCAGTTCAAGTCAAGATGACTTCAACGTTTTATGAGCAAATGCGGTGCTCCACTACATAGTTATTGAAGCATAAAAACCTTTCATGATGGGCGCAATGAATAAAAAAGATTTCGTCACAGTTTTTCGCTTCATAGACCCCACCAAATGTGACGGAAAACAAATTGGTGCAGGCGTCTCAATATCCCACGGGTTTGCGTGCACACCGTGAGTATGAAAGGATTCTTTCAAACCTAGCGACACGGAATTGAAAGTATGCAGGCGAAATGATGCAGATGCAGTCGCGAGCATGAACCGAAATGTCGATGCTATGTGCAATTACAAGAGCCGTCACACGTTCAATCAATGCCTTGAATGATAAGAAAAATTGGATGTATGAAGCTTGTTGTAGCTGAGGGAGTATCTAATATCCCAATCATTTAGTTCACTTATGGTCATTGGAAAATACTGACGCTTTCAACGTGATTGATTGGATAAGATAGTTGGAAAAAGTGCTCAACTCACCATTTGTTAAGAGAAGATCGAAATCCGGTAATATCGAAGCAGGAGTGTCTTCTATAGCCAGTAGAAGAAGTACAACAAAATGCGAAAGTAGCGTTCCCACAAGGATCCGGACAATTGTCTCAAGATTATGGAGCAACGTGACTCTTACCAGTTTCCAGAACGCTGCTGGCATTCCAGATTCCTTGTTGGAGCCGACGTTCGTTGTAAAAGGTCCTGTGACTTTTGCAAATTTGGAGAGCAGATTTGAGATTAGCGTCTGAAAATTCGGACCATATGTGTACCATTACAAACGGACACTCCGACCCCACGTCCTTCTCTCATAAGATATGTCTTGGAATGCAAAAGAGTAGTGATCCGTATTGGACACATCTCAGATTAACAAGGAATAAAGCAGAACTCCGCACCTTGTTTTGTGTAGTTTTTTGAATAGCTCATCTTCGGCTGTGCGGGTTTTGGCGTCACCGCGGGGAGCTCTGGGACCTTAAATTTTCTTTTCCGCGAAAGGCTGCGCCGCTGTGTGAAGGTCTCGCTCGCAAAATTTTGATAGTCTGTGCTTACGATAGACCATAAAGAAGTGACCAAAGCGCATCACTTTGGATCATTGTCTCTATTGTCGTAATCTTGTAAGGCTGCTTTCCTGTTATCCACGGTTGGCAACATCCCGCTCATAATTATTTGGTTTATTCCTAGTTACCTGTGGCGTATTTTCCAGAAGTTCGAGGCATTTTATGCCAGCACCCAGAAATCGTTCTTTTGTATGACGTGAAGATCGGTTGAAATAGCGTGCCTCTTGGGAACCGTCCTTAGACTTTATATGTGGATGAAAGAGCAGATTCTTTTCTAAGTCATACCCAAATAATCTGAAAAGTCGTGAAATCTAGTGCTGAAAAGTAAGAGCGAAGTAGTCGATGTGAAAAAGGGCGGGAACTTTCTGACCGTCCTAATTAATACATTAATCAGTCAAAACCGTTCTTTCAGGTAGACGGTCGCTCAGTTTAATTGTATATCGCTTCTCACTGATGTTCTTCTCGAACTTCCTTTCCTTTGTTTCGTCTGTGATTTTCAAAGCATAGGTCAAGCGGCTTGTATTACATCGCAGTGCCTAATGTGGCTCATAGCGGATTGATTGGTGGGAGTTGTCAGTTGTTGCATATACGGTGGTCATTAACACGTCCGAAACTTTTCGTGCTATGTGAAGCCTCCTTGTTCGATTACCTCTGTGGACCATTAGTATTAGGTTGGCAACTAATTAATTGCGGATTTTTGTTAGAAAATCAAAGACCTTTTTTTCATAGAACTAAATAACCTTACTCTGTAATGTATTGCCCATTTTTATCAATGACCTTTTGCCATCTTTCAGGTAGCATCATAATTCTGCGTTCATAAAACTTCTGGTTTAATCAGTAAAAAACTGAGTCAGGTACGATTTGACCTCATCATCACTACTGAAAATTTTACCACTTAAAGAATTTTGCAATGATCGAAACAAAAAGTAATCCGATGGTGCAAGGTCAGGACTATATGGTGGATGTGGCAAAACATCCCAACCAAGCTCCAATAATTTTTGCCGAGTGGCCAAAGACGTGTGTGGTCTTGCATTGTCATGATGGAATACAATACTTTTTCGGTTAAATAATTCGAGTCGCTTTTCTTGGATTGCATTGCTTAATTTTGTTAATCGTGCAATGTAAACATCAGAATTGATCGTTCGGTTGGATGGTAGGAGTTCAAGGTAGACAATTCCTTTGTAATCCCACCAAACTGACAACAAAACCTTCCTTTGATGAATATCAGCTTTTGCTCTTCTTTGAGCTGGTTCACCCGGGCGGCTGCACGATCTTTTTCGTTGGACATTATTGTAAACGACCCATTTTTCATCGCCAGTGATCATTCGTTTTAGAAGTGGATCATTTTCATCACGTCTCTTTAGCAAATCGCAGATGCCAATGCGTTGCATTAAATGCGTTTCACCCATATATCCAGTTTTGACACGTACCTAAGTTGTTTTAAATGCTTTTCAATACATGTATGTGATACTTGTAGCTTCTCTGCGATCTCGCATGTTATACTGTGACGATCCGAATCAAGTATTGCCTTGATTGGGTCACTGTCAACTCCAACTGAACGACCAGAGCGTTTCTCATCTTTGAGAGAGAAATCACCAGAACGAAATCAGGCAAACCAATTTTGGCAATGCCGATCTTTCAAAGCTTTGGCACCGTAAACAGCACATAACTTTTTGAGAGCTTGTGATGCGTTTTTCCCTTTAAGAAAATAATAAAGCAATACATGACGAAAATGATTGTTTTGATTCTCCATTTTTCAGCACACGCCAAACGAAAATAATGCAACCGATCAAGGAGCTTTCTTGACTGATTGATAACAGATTGCCTACTATTAGATAACAATATGTGTTTAACATTTGGCCTACGCCAGTAAAGCTAAATATTCAACCAAAGCCATCTATGAGTGAAATCCGCAATGACTTAGTTGCCGACCGAATAGAATACTCGCATTTTGACTTCCATCCAAGAAAGTCCCAGGCACCATACCCGTCAAAACTGAGTATCGGACGAAGGGCGGGGTGCCTCATGCGTAAGCGATGACGATTGGACCTAGGTAGTGAGTGATGCTTGCAGATACTGCGACGGATCCGACTAGATTAGGGTGAAAAAATAAATTCAGTCATCAATGCGGTCGCTCATGGACTTTGATCAATGGACTACAGCTAATACAGATGGTACAGTTGCGCTCTGGTGATTTGACACAAATGGTCAAAAGAATGTGGAAGCACCACAACTGACATACCTGTCCAACCATTATTTCTTGAGTTCTACAGAGTTCCTTAAGCTTCGCGTTTAGCTCGTAGACCTTTTTGCGCTCGTCATCGAACTGAGTTCTATCCTCGAGTAGCCTAGATAAAGCGATCATTAAATTGACATTACAATCTTTGCTACTCACATGGCGCAGTCACAAAACGAGGACTTTACTGTTACAATATTTTTCGGTAAGGAAATCGACCGTATTCAGTTTTGTGTGTTGCACGCACTGCTTTTTCTCTTAAATTGTTGTTTCGAGTGAAAATCTCCCTGCTATTTTTTACCTCCGAACGTGACGCAACGATGGTGCACTGGCTTGGACAGGTCATTTATAGAGCTCGGAAACCTTATAGTACCTGCATCGGTGCTTAGGAATACTGGAAGTACATAGCGACATCATGCACCGCTTGATCTTGTTGGTGCTCACCTGCACAGACACTATCAGTGCATCTGCGAACGGCACTCCGAAAAATCTTCTAACTTAATTCTACCTGTGAATGACAATGTGGGCGTTCACTATGAATTGCATATAGTGCCAAGCGCGTGTTAACTGAACTGGTAGAAAAAATGAAATAAAGAAGTTTAATGATTTGACGATTTTTTGATGACCTCACGTCCTTGTTGAGATCATCCAAGCGTCATTCATAACAAAACGTAGAAGGGGCTGCGTCCTAGCTTTTCAGGTTACGGTTCGATGAAAAAGCGGAGTTAGGGGGTTGTTTTGCCACCTTCTTCAGTCTCGCTCGCTTGGCTCCTCTCCAGTGGGTCTCCTGAAGGCAAGAGACTTGGATGCTTTACTTTAAAGAATTCTCCAGGTTCTCTCTTCTTAAAACCTCATGATCATGGCATGATGTTAACATTATTCGTATAATGCTTTGTCGACTGTGTCGCACATAGTACTAACAAGAGTCGGTAGCGACGTCCTACCACTCTCGGTGGATCACGGGCCTCTGAAGACGACGAAAAGGTCGAAACGTCAGGCCATAAATAAATTGATCCACATAACAACCTCGTTCGGCAAAGCATTACACGAATAATGCTTTTCTGTGTTTCATGAGGTCAGCAACCTCTCGATACTTGCCTGTGAGCGGTCCGATACTCTATCCCATTTCAAACTAGCTTCTTTCGTCGAGGTCGCTCAACCCTCGCATTCTGATCAGAGACCTCAGGCGGGGGTTCCGCGCCTTTCTTTGGGGTGACGTGCAGAACAAGATAGCACACGCACCTTTATAAACGTTGGGACAGAAATCGCATAGCCGCTAGCATTATTACTGAACCCTATAGCATTATTACTAAACCTTATATGACTTTGAGCATGTTTTTGTAGTGGGGTTACCCATTGCAAACACCATAAGCCGATCTGTCATCCTGAATCTAACGCTGGTAACGTCGGCATGGTTTCCACTGCGGCAAGGACTAAACCCCGTGCAGACTTGAGTCTAACCTCTGAGCCACTCAGCTTTCCATGCCTCGTGCCAGCTCTATGTTACTTACACAATTCGGGTTATAAACTTGGATGCTTTTCTTTGTCCAAGTCAATTGAACTTATAAAATCCAGCTGAAAACAGATGAGATCTATAGGAAAGGTGGCAGCTAGTTACTGTAACAGTCCGTAGTATAAGGTTTCAGTCTCATGAGATTGTTGGCTTCGTTGTTCCTAAAGTGAATTGCCAGACATGCAACACTGATGACCTTATCTCACTGAACGCTGGTAGGAATGCTTGCACGTAACCCAACGGAACTCCACACAACCAATAACTTTCGGCGTGAAGCAGATCACTCATGACCCGTAAACACATGCAGCCACCCCAATTACGCCGTTATCCGATTTCTGTCTAATGTGTGTAAGGGGCGTGTGCTACTCCTGTACAGAATATTCGTTAGCACCTGTACCTCGCACCTGCTTCTCACCTCTCCACCTCCCCGCATCCAGACATGCTGGGTGGCCATGGGCTTAATTAATCTTCACTCAATTACATCACTGTATTTTTAAAACATATTTTTTCTTCCTTTTTTTCCTTAATTAGGTTCTGCCTGTTGACCTTTTCTCGACAGGACATATCAGAGTGAAGTAGTGGTGACGAACCATATCCAATAAAATAAGTATAATAAATTTCAAAATAGTTGATTGATTGATAATCACGTGAAAACACGGAGTAAATACAGACAATAAGTCATGCGAATATAAGAGACTAGTGAGAAAATGGATGTCTCTGAAACTGCGGAATTTACATTTGTATTGGGTCATTCCATAAGTAATGTCGTTTTTTTTCCAGCGTAAATTTTTCCTATGAAATCACAAGTTTTCGCAGCATGTCATATATCATTCGAAAGAAGTTTTCCTGCTCTACAAAATGACATGTTTAGTTTACGAGTTCGTTAGAAAGGGGCCGACATTTAGGCTGGCGAAGAGGTAGGTCCAGCCGACAAAAATTGACCAAACCGGCAATCAATTGAAACACTATATTTTAATTTAGGAAAATCAACCAGTCATGTGTCGCGTACTTAGCCCTGACCTCTTCTACAATTTCCAATATTTAATTGATCAAGAAGTCGTGTCGTTATTTTTCTAAAATCTTTTTTTCGAAAGCACCCACATTTATTCAAAATGAAATTTTTTCTTTCAAACTTTTTGATTAGAGTTGTTTTATGAACCACTTCGAAGGACTTTTTTTGCTCTATCGAAAACATCTTTCTAGTTTGTTTTGGCTGCGATTCAGATTGAGTTTTAATACCATGTGATATGGGTCTAGTGACATTTTTCACAATTTATTTTTTCCATGAGAAAGTTAAGGAATCCGGTCAGTGGTATTTCCCTGTTCCTAGGCACCACCTGTTCTTAACATTCCACCACTCTTTCAACTGATTGGTTGAGAAAATTTTCTTGCCTTCGTTCGAAGAAATTGTCTAAAATCACCGAGTTGTGGCGGAAAAACGAAATGTGAAAAAAGAGCGACGTGACTTTTTAAGCAACCGACTGGTGGAACTTACAGGAGAGGTCGGGGCTAAGTAAGGAACACATGATTGGTTAGATTTCCTCAGGTAAAATATTGTGTTTCAATTGATTGCCGGTTTGGCCAATTTTTGTTTGCTGGACCTACCTCTTCGCCGGCCTAAATGTCGGCGCCATCCTAACATACTCAAAAACTAAGTAGGCCATTTTGTAGAGCGGAGAATTCTCTTCCGAATGATATATAATATGCTGCGAAAATTTGTGTTTATGGCAAAAATTTTCGCTTGAAAAAAAACGACACTACTTATGGAATGACCCAATACATTCAGTAATTTTCAACATACGTATTGGTCTGTTTCGATTCCTTCAACACAAAGATCTCAATTTTTGATTGTTTCGCGTTTTTCTTTCGATTGTCTCCATGTCCTAATCCTTTATCATAACAAATTTGAGTACTCATAATCAATTGTTGCCACGCGAGAGATGTTCAAAAAATGAATTTTACTGGAATTTCGCATGTAGTGGTCATCCGATTTCCTTATCACGAATATGACTTCTGTTCTCGACGTCAGTGCCAAGTTGTCGCAATTAACACCAAACGTGTAAAAAATTTAGAGAATTTTCTCATGAAATATATGAAAAACTTCCCTATCGAAGCAATCCGATATCTTGATTACCTATATGACATTCGTTTCGAGCCCGAGTATGACCAAATTTTGTATTTTTGCCCAAATCTTAGTGCCTGAGTGTCCTTCTCCACCCAATGGTTGGAATCGTCCATGAAAAAATGAGTTTTCCTCTTACTCTCACATTTATGTTGTGTTTGCCTAATGTGGGCCGCTGCATAGTTTCACGCGAAAAATGTTAACCTGGTCAAGTTACAGCACCACGAAGCCTCGGCCGGGTGGGCGGGGCCTCCAAGCAAGTGCCCACCTCCTCGTCCGCCGCGGTCAGAACCGCATTGTACGAACAAAAAGTTACGTAAGCAGCTTTGAGGCCCCAACTACGCGGCCGAGAATTTGGGGAGCTGTATCTCAGCCGAATTCTCACCTTTTCGCTTGAAACTTTGCATGCTGCCCTTATTAGGCAAATACAACATAATTATATGGTAACAAAGAAATTCTTTTTCCGTGGACAATTCCTTCAAGCAACAGTCGCGTCGGTTGGCGAACACAATAGCACCAAAGCTTCCACATAAGAGTAATTTAGCGTTAACACGGATATGGCAGTCATTTCGCGTACAGGCGTCATGTGGCCTTAGAGTAACGACTATCTTGTTTAAGTTTGACCGTACTGGCGCTTACTAACGTCGCTGCTTGAAGCCAGTGTCGATGTTAGGGATCAGGATACTGGACTATCCCCCACATGGAGGCTCCAGTAATGGTGGGGAAAACTTGCCAAGCCGATTTGCTGCATATCGCGCCAACGTTGAAAACGAAGGTTGTTTTCGTGGTCATTGCCCCGAATGACCCCGGCAGTTGAAGTTTCAGTGAAATTATTCTGGGGTAGTGTTACCTGAATACTGAATTTTGCTCCATTTGCTTCGAAGAAGCAGTCATTATCGAGGTCAACAGGTAGAGCAGTCAATCAGGTGAGGTCACCCAGCATGTCAAGGTGCTAGAAGGTGCGAGAGAGACGCGGAGTAGGTGCGAGGTGAAGGTGCTAACTAGTATTTTGCACAAAACCCACTCCATTGTAATGGGTCCGCCGTAGTAGCAGCGGGAGGATGTTCCCTACAACTTATCTAAATGATTTTTAGCGTGACCAGGTGATGACTGCCTGCACGATTCGAGGAAAGCTGATGGGGAGCTCTTCTATGGGCGAAGCCCTTGTCAACCACGAACCTGCTCAGCAATGATTCTATTACTATGTCTCGCCGTGTCTTTCTACTATCAGTCATAGCGTTTTTGATACTTTGACGATAAGCTTTTGTGACTTCAGTGGCTGAAAAGAGGCGGGTTTCAAGCACTTCCCGCTAAGCACGTTCGCTTACTAAATACTCTATACCTCCCGAAGCGGTGTTCTCCATTCATCTAGGTGAGCCCACATGATCTCGATACAGCAGCTGCATACAAGGCAGTTTTCGTTAAACGTGTATGAAGAGTGGAGGAGTAAGTAATGAAAAGCATAATCTTGTACTGAGCTCCTAGTATTTTCAGATGAATTGCGCAAAGTATTCTGGTAACATATGCTTCTCAGTCTAAACTCAAAACTGGACCTCTGTTCACGGTTATTTAGTTGCTCCTCTCGTGTTCGCAGTGTTGTTTCTTTTTCAAGCAGCGACCGTTCTGTCACCATATTGACGTTGTCAGCCAAGTGGTTCAATGTAGAAGATAAGGTGTCGACCTTGTTAACCACCGTTGTCACATCCCTAAATCAGTTTTGCTTGTCGAAAGGGATGAAGGCGTAAACCGCAATGATCGCGAACCCTGACTTCGAGAGGGACCGATTCATCACTCGTCGAAGGCAGTGCGTTCAGTTTGGCAAAACAAATGGAACATGCTTTATCAGTGTATCTGACAACGTGGTAGACATACTTCCACTCTCCAGTAGTCTGCTGTATGACATCCAGTTGCCGTGCGTAAGTGATCTTCAAGTTTTCCAGCTCATGCTCATGTTCACTCTTCAGTTTTAACAAATGTTTCCTATAAGCATCGACATCGAAATACTGATCAAATGATTGCGAAAGCACAAGGCTGGGGTAGCTTTAATTTTCAACAACTCACTGGTATTGATCTTCTAAACTTTTCAACTCGTCTGTGCAGTCATGGTCTTTTTTTGATAGTTTCTCCTTCCATAGATGTTCTATTTCCATTTCGTCTTCTCTTTTCCTTCTTTTCAGCTCGTCGATTTCTCGATAGAGCCGTTCTATTTCGTTTTCCAATCTTAAATTGACACTGTTGTCATTCTCCATGTTCGTATTCTTTGAAACCTGGATATTTCTTCTCACGTATACGATTGTGATACCTTCCCGTACAGTTTTGCTATGGTGTATTTATAATGCCTGGCATTTCGATAGATTCGTTGTTCTCAAAGATTTGGACTTCATCAGCACCGAGGGCTTGCTCAACTTCCAGAGTAAAGCTTCTGAGAGCGATGAATTGATCAAACGTCA
This sequence comes from Trichostrongylus colubriformis, assembly GCA_963978905.1. Classification (NCBI taxonomy): domain Eukaryota; kingdom Metazoa; phylum Nematoda; class Chromadorea; order Rhabditida; family Trichostrongylidae; genus Trichostrongylus; species Trichostrongylus colubriformis. The sequence goes on along the minus strand of OZ022261.1, from coordinate 38,198,025 downwards.
GGCAAAAAAAAAACACACACACACAATTATAGAATGGTGTCGTTGGTATGATGGATCGAAATATCTAACTGGAACCTTTTTTCTCGCAAAATATCCTCTGGAGCTCGTACTGTAGAATGAGCTGGAGCGGAAGCAGATGTTGACGCTAGAGTCGATGTTATAGCTTGTGGTGCGGTTTCTTTTCCTTTCTGATTGAGACCGAGGAGAGCTCCTAGTGCACTGCTTCTAGTTTGCTGGCGAACAGGTCGTGCGCTGAATTATCACTTTCAAATGTTGAAACCTTCGAATGATCGTGCGTTTCGAAGGAACTGGGAGATACTCAGACAACATTTGTTCTGCAGGATGCCAACACTTATCCTAAAAATATTGATATTCGAGGCAAATGGGAAAATTGTCGTTTTTCTCATTGACGGACTCGTCTGGGAGAATAAAACCACTGACGTGTACATAGGTGAGCCCCCGCAAGTCGTTGTATAGGCGACATCGCATTCATTTACCACCATGATTTTGGATGTAACTAAAATGCGCGACCCATCCTAACAAAAGATTGATTAACGTCAAAAACTTCATCCTTTTCATCCTCTGTTATTTGTGTTGGGTGTAGATTAGAGCCGTAAATCTCCATTTTTTGAGACGTGCATCCAATATAATTCTTTGGCACGGTTGTACACGTTTTGGGGGATTGCTATGGTCAATAAGGGTAACTTTATTGGTTTCTGTATTTTTGGTAGAAAAAGGGTGATTCTCTGATGAGGCTACAGAAGATATATAGAGCTGCTGTTATTGTGGCATACATCCGAGTCCCAGTGGCGGTGAGCTTTCTTTTTTCAGAGCTGCTCAGAAAGAAGAGCCTTTTGTAATGTCATGATTTCGGAACAGCCCTAGGCAAAGTGCAACACCACAGGCAGCTGTGCATATTGAATATGAGAAAGGGTGTATCACTTAGAATACACAGAATGAATTCATTTTTTTGAAATAGGTTTTCGAGAGACATTTTAAATGAATAGAGATACGGCATCAAGTGCAGGGGTGGTCTCTTTTCGGAAAGTGTACGGTAAGTAGTTGCAGAATTATTGTAGGTCACTTCGCACCTCCAAGCTCTGCATGTGGGATGATACGGGTGTGTATACATTGGTATGACTGACCTCCTTCTCACCCCATGTGCGAAAGCTTAATTACTTCCTCGCACCTCATGTGCGAGAAGGTAGTTAACTAGAAGAGGTCAGCTATAGACTGCTCAACTTCATTAACCGAGTTTAATGTCTACAGAGGAAGAACAGCATGGATAAATTCTGATCACAGGATTTTTCCGAAAAAAAAGCCTTTTGGTTTGATGGTGCTATGGTGACCACTCAGATACTAGTGATTGGGAATGATTGTAACATTTTCGAAAGTTATAGTATCCCGCAGGCACAGCAGCCGGGTGGCGCGGAGTCTGGAGGCCCGGAACCACGATGCTATTGCGCTGACGGTTAGGAGGGCAACCGCCAATCGAGCTGCAACAGGGGACAGACAATTGGATGGACCAACAAAAGCCATGAAAGGATGCAAAGGATAGTTGAGTGCCTTCCTGCATTTTCTCAGATATTCGATGTGAGAATATGCGCACTTATCGGAAAGACCTAAAGCTCTGGCGCCACACCGGCTTGGAAATTTATTTATAGAAAAAGCGAAAATTCAAACATAGTCTGAGTCGGCGTGATTGAGGCTACGACTGGTCCAGAGTTGTTTGGTGCTTCCACGAAAAGATCGTCCAATGCACTTTTTGTTGGTACCTGAATTTCATTGAATTTAATTCAGCAGTGGTATCATATGAGTCTATAAACGTTCATGAACTAAGCTATGGAGGCGAATAATTCAGCAGGCGCAGAAATTGAAGTCAAAATGGGATGAAAACTAAGGGCGAGTTAACCTTGCAAAGGCTCCCGTCTTAATGTGATTTAAATATGGTTCGTTATGCTTTATGTATGAAGGAGTTGTCCGCGGAGATCTCATTGTTCTAAGTCCTCCTAAGATCTCTCTGCTCGATACAGTACATGAACAGAAACTTGAAACGAACCGAGTTTTTTCCTTTGTTCCAAAACAGAATCGAAAAATTGAAAGAGGAGGAACGCATTTAAATTCCCGCCACATTTCAAGCCACGACATTTCGTCATGGCCAGAGCGAAGTTCAGATTTTCGCGGTCAATGTTGACTTGCTGCTTAATCTGCGTCCCTGACCACGTGAGTATCGCCTTGTTACTCCTCAGTTCTGTAGCGTCCAAACCTATTCGGACGCTCCTCTCCGTATTCCGTCACGTTGGGGAGCTCTATCTCAATTGGGTTCTCATTCATATGCACGTGAAACTTTACATGCGGCCCTTAGTAAGCAAATATTTATTACATTTATATAAAACAGAAGTTTGGTGTATTTGTTTGCCTGTGTGTGTGTCTGTATATACATATAACTATCTGAAGCATAGGTCGGGTCTTGTGGAATAGGTGGTGCATGGGTGAAGAAGCAGAGAGCCCATTCAACCAAGGCCCAAATATCCCAGACGCGGCAGGAAGTTTGGATGTGGGCTCACATGCGGCTTGATCTGTCTTTCCGTCTGACAGTCTGTCTGTCACGAAATTAGGTCACGAATTCCAATACGAGGGGGGAAAAGTGCAAGTTTTCGGTGTCAAGAGCAAAAACCAATTTGAGGGCCAAGTTCTTCACTGTCAGAGCTGTAGCCGAGTTCTCCAAGTTAACGAAAAAATTTCCTCTACCTCAAACCGTAGCCCAATTCAAAAGCATCTTACATCGCTACCTCCAATAAAGAGTCTCGCAAAATTCGGCATTCAGGGTGTCTACCTCTCTTATTCTGTTTTTTTTCTCCAAGTTATTCCAAACTCGTTTCAACTTTGTTGTCTTCTTTTTATTGGGTTACCTCGTGTTCCAATGCCCATTTGTTAAATGTGTTGTGTTCGATTTATCTTAGCATTGTTGTTTCATGTGTATCTACACATGCAATAAATCTAAATCTAGGGGCTACTGAAAGACAAATGGCAGGTCGGGTCAAGTGTGGGATTGCTAGTGCATGCATGGGTGAATAAGTAGCGCACTCAAACGATGTTGCGTCTCACCCACGGCGCGGCGTGCGCTAAAATTTCCCCTATTCAAGTGAAAATTTTGATTAAGCTACGAAATCTAGGCGTGAGGAAAATTTTGGTTAGGGTCAGCGATGAAATTCTTGGAGAGCGTGTAGTACGCCCATCCCGGACGTAACGTGTTTCGAATGCGCAAAGATTGCAACTAAGGATCGTGATTCGATACAGGCTCAGCTTAGATGCTTAGTTCAAGTTTGGAATGATGGTACTTTCAGTTTAGTTCGCAATGGCCCAGATGTGAGGAACAGTTAGGTGGTCACGGTCGTAAACGAGTTTCTGGACAAGCCACTTCCGCAATGAGTGGAGCGTGTCGTGAATGGGCAGTTTTTACTACAAAAATGCGTTGCTCAGTATGAGTGCAGCTCAGAGTGTAGGGCCTGGGTCATCGAAATGTAGAAAACACAGCACCTACTGGAACTATGAAATAATCGGCGCTCAGACCGAAAACTTCCAGTTCAGTTCCGAAACGTCGTAAGGAATGGTTTCGTGGTTAGCAATGAGATTCTGAAGGGAACAAAAGAGACTCGCCCATAGTAAGGACGAGAGTGTTTTTAATGGACGGTGCTTAAAATGCATGGTTAGGCTCTGGTACAGCCTAGAGTCAGTAGTAAATACAAGAAAACTTTTCCTATCCTTTTCCTATTTATTCTTATTCCTAAGAAACGTCATAGAAAGGGATGGAGTTGTGGCAAGTGATCATGGGTGCAGAGACGTCGTCGGGTATCACAGCTATTTGTATCGCTCCTTGTTGTCTTATTGGGCACAAATAAGAATTTTGGGAGGTGACGATGGATATATAGGTTAAGGTGATCTTGAAGTTATAGGAACAGTCAATGACGGTAGTAGGGGTATTGTGGGTATCAAAATTTTTAATCTGATGTTGATAGAGGAACTGTGGGCAGTAAAAGTTTTCGAAGTAGAGCGCGAGATGAAAGCTACAGGCCCAAGTAGATTGTATGTGACAAGATTCACGGTGAAGTGAGCGCCTCTGATATTCGAAAGATTCCTTTTCAGCAGTGCTACATGTTTGTGGCACGCCTTTCTTCTATCGTGGCTGGTCCGAAGGAAAGCGGATCTTCTCGTGTTTTTCACTGCTCCTTCACTTTTGTATTGCTAAACACTTCGAATTTCTTTTGCCAACAGGGCAAAAGAAATCTTTCGGCCCAACAATGCCTATACTACCTTTAAGAGGACCGTTTTTGAATGGGCAAGGGTTATATACATATCTCGAAGTGCCAGTCATAGCCGATGATGGTGGGAGGCTTAAAGACAGTGTTAGGGGTAATGTGGGTCATAAGAAATTCTAGAAGGAGTCATTTAGTGAAAAAACACGGGTTCGAAAGGACTATGCATGGCGAAATCCCCTGCGGAAGGCGCCCCCTGAGCTGTGGCCGAGGCGGCCTCGTCAGGACAAGCCGCCTTGGTTTAGTACAGCCCGCCTCCAGACGACGTGATAAGTGGTTGGTCAAAGAGATCGGCAGGATTGAAAGTATCGCAGCGCGCTCACTCACTTTTAGCTTGAAGTTCACCACATAGAAATGGATGCTGTCGCATTTTCGAACATCTTTTCATGTTTACGTCTTGGTAATGCCAATGGAAAACCTATACGGACTACCCGCCTCTTGACGGAAAGGTCGTTCGCGCTTAATCAGCGGTGGAAAGGGGTCCTATTTCTCGGGTTTTGGGCCATTTCCACCAGTTTTTCCTCACAGTCCTGTTACTAGGCATCTCGGCTTTCATATTCACTACTTCTTTTACTTTTCGTCCGAATTTCCCCTAAAGCTGCCTTTAACTACAATTATTTGCAACTTCGGGTACCATCTATCCACCGGAGCTTCGCTACCCTCCAAAGCCTACGAAGTAAGGATTCGGGAACGGCTAAGCCGCTCCCAAGACGACTGGCCGACTGCACCGGCCAATCCGATTGGTAACATAAATGTGTGGGTAACAGAAGAACGAATCTGCGTGCACGATTCTTTTAACTAGCAATCGCCAAAACATCTATCTGGCTGGCTAATTTCTAAAAGTATTTTACTGGCTTGTCTAAGCAGCAAACTATACGAGTTTGCGGATGTAAAGCTCAGCGTCGTAGGTTTATTATTTTTCGAGGGATTACTATATCTCATCGAGAAATTGAACTCTTCATAAACCGCACTAGTATTCACGACGCCTCCCAACCACTCGCCAATCTCGGGTCAATGTCGTTCTAGAAGAGGAAGACGCAATTAGCAGTGCCGGCAGCATCGTTCTGGCATGGGGCATGTCCCTAGCCGTCTGGGGTGTTCCAGATTTGCCTAAGCGTTTTCAGGGAAAGAGTCAATCTCCCAGGACGTGACGGCAAGCCGCTTTCCCCCTCCCAGCCCCCCCCCCCCCCCCTCCCCCTCCCGAGTCACGTTGTCCCCCAAGCTCTGTTGCCGTTTCCGCAAAAATTTTCTGACATACACGCAAAGGAATCGATGAGGTTCTTCAATATGTCTACCTTCGTGAATGAGAACCGCTCTTTGTGTAGGCCAGCGGACCAGGAGATAATCCAGGTATTAGCGCAAGGGGGAGAGTACGGTGGTCTTCATCGAACCCGCGGAGAGCAGCCTTGACGATCTTCGTGGGCTGAAGTTTCCTCTATCGTGGGACAAGACTTCTTTCACCCTCTCCCTTCGAACGCAGTTTCTCACGATGGAAGTCTTTTCAACTCTTCACATTCTTTTCGTGGCGCCAAATGATCGCAGCAACTTCGATAGTTTTTCACCCGTAACGAAAGGCGATGAGTCAAAAGCGCTGTTTTGAAACGCCAAAAACTCCACTTAATACTTAATAAGACTGTACAATACCCATCCTGAGTTTTCAAAGGGAAACGCAGAAAACGCTGATCCGCACTTTCAGCTACATGGTGGCTTCGAAAATTATGAAATCTGGATTTTGATTCCTTCAAAGCCTCACAGCACCAGTGGGCATTCATTAGCGAACCACGCTCACAGTAATTTAATGCGTCCATTGATAGTATTCCACAACTTTTCAAAAGGTATCCTGTACTGAACAAGAAACATACAGATCGTGGTAATTTCCAGAGGATGTAGTCCTTTCGACACCAGCTTTTTTTTCAAACGACGGCTGTCAGTTTCTTGGGAAAACCGTATGAAATTTCATGCTGAGGGTGAAGTGAGGACTTTGGAAAAAACCTTGTAATTTGAATTGTGGTAGGAATTCTATTTACCTCATAAAGATCAATTAAAAAAAACTCTCCACATTTTTCGGAACTGATACCTGTTATCTCCCTAGTTCGAGCCCTCGATTTCCTCATCCGACCCTCTATCTCCTCGGACTAGTTGGCTCATTAGGATGGCTGAGACAGTGTATCGATTGACCTCTTGCTATGATACCTCCATTTCCGGTTTCCCTCGGTATTAGGCAGCTCACAACATCAGAGCTTGATTTCCTTTATCACACATTCTGAACTGTTCCCACAATTAGTTGTTGAACGCTGTGCGAGTTCCAATAAGTGAAGCCCACTGAATTCGCTACTGTATTGTACAATATGTTCAGTAATACACAGTGACCCAACGAAAGGTTGTGCATACATTTAAAAAAACCACAATCGTATGCTACCCATTTAGCATGGGATACCTATTGTAAGGTTAAGGAATAGTATCATTGGCCCCTTTTGCTGCTGGTTATAATTCCAGTGAGCGTGACTCGTTATTGAATGCTATTTTGAAGCAGTAAATTAATCGGAATTGAAATTTTCTATTTTCTGAAGTCACCATGTAGTAGAACATGACGAGATGAATGCGATGGAAGCCACTTTTATATAGGAATAATGTACAGAAATAGAGTTATAAAGAAAAAACGAAAAAACGTGGATCTGCGTTTCCTGTGTTCACTTCTAAAAACTTGGGGCGTGTATTGTATTCGAATAAAATCCATTTGTAGAAAGAATTATAAACAGGTTCTTGTGCACCAGGACGCCCTCTGGAATGCTCCCTTACAACTGGCCTTTAGCAGAATCTTCGTTGTGATATGAAACAGATAAAAATGACGGAAGCATCGTCCCAACCCAACCGATTCTCTTAGCCGTTTCTCTATTTTTCAATTTGTTATTTCTTCGTAAGTGGTCAAAGGAACAAAAGCTCGCCTTATTATTTGGTATTCTAAGACGTTTCTAGTCGCAGGCCTCACTCACTTCAGCTCCATAAACACTGTGTTACATGATTTAGCAACTGCTACTCAAACTTCAATGCATACGTCAACTGAGATTCGAAGGGGAACCTTACTGACTCCTTCTTCAAAAGGTGGGATTTCAATAGAGATTGGCTGGTTTCGAGATTTGTCCGACTGCTATAAACAGCTTCGCGATCGACGTGAAGGGTTGCGCAAGAATGACGCTCCTCCCCAACTGTTCACTGGTTTAGAAATAGAGTAGTCAGGATGGCGATTCAGTAATGAAATGTAATCTGCGATTCATCACAAACGTAACACCGACTAGTGGCTATGTCTATGTCACCTGGCATACAGCAATGATTTCCACTGTTCCTCTGTCCTTTTTCCTCTGTTGATTCCTCCTTCGCACTTCCGCGCTTCCTTAGTTTCCCTCTGCAACTAGTCATCGAAGTTCCTGTGGATGTCGCGTACCTTTATTTCGTGCGCATCCCTTCGCACATACGATGAATCTTATGAACCACTTTTTCATGAATTTCTGAACATATCCAGACTGGATAAATAGTATACGCGGAGGGAGATGTGTAAATGAAACAAGTTGGTGCTCGAATTTAGTGCATTGTCTGCAGTAGAAGGGAGCAAGTGCATCGTTGTTGAAGAATGTATTTAGGCTCCGCTGACCGCTGTTGAATTCTATATTTCTAACACTCTCGAATGAAGCCTCGAAAGAAGCGGGGCAAAGTATTCAGTTCAAGCAGTTGACGCGAAATTACATCTAACACCACATGTAATCACTTCCTCGCTTGTTAGGCCTATATCTTGACAGGATCTCAGTAGAGGGGTGGGGTCGATTGGTCGAGTTTTAGCGCGGCCGCCCGCGGCGAGTACGAGTTGCTTGTAATTTTACCCATTGAAACAGCAACAACCACAACATAGAAGAACTTCCGAAGCTTTCGACCTGCAATCTTTGAAGGTCCCTCACAATACTAGCTCACTGCATACTGAGCGGAATTCCAACCGACTGCAGCAAGCCATGCTGACGGCGCTGCGAATACGAGAAGCGAATTCGACCGGTCGACCCCCACCCTCTATTTAGTTGGTCAGTAACAACTACTCTCACATTGCTTAACTCTGTGCTATTGGTAGTGCTGGTGTGTGCATTGCAGCACGAATAGTTTTGCGGGTGAAGTGCCAACTTCTCCAAAACACTGGTGGTTAACCTGTCTTCTTATGATGAAGTATCAACTTGCAAACAGTTTAAACTTTGTATGTTTGGCGAGAACTCACATGTTGAACTGCTGCGGAAGTAGAGGGATTTTCTAGGAACGATACTGACGCTTTCTTTGTTGTGGACTGAAAAAATGCTTTCTGCTCCAGTGCGAGCTTCAAGAAAAACATGATACTATGTACCTTTCTAGTGTCGTCAAAAAGTGAATCGAGGTTGCCCAAAGAAGGTTTCGCCTGCATTCCTGTTGATCTGCCGAGTAATGAGCTATCCAACTCATCCATTTCCTGAATCGCAAGTGAGTTTTCACCTCCTTAAACAATCTAATATGAAATCCTCTTGTAAATTTTCTTATATCTAAATTCTAATCATTTCTGTCATAGTATAAGTCTATAAAACCATAAATTAGCTACCCCATTTGAGTACAATTGAATGGGATGATATATAAGTAGACGTGCTGAGAAGTAAAGCAGAAATGGAACTCGGTACTGTAATGTCGCTAGTGGGTACTAATGGCTCATGGGAATAATGGGAATAGGAAGTTTCCAGTTGAGAAGTCAAGTACAAAAGGTCGACAGACTGTTGGGATCGAAATCAAGACTTTATGCTCGTGAAAAGCGTCTTTAGAAACAGGATATATTGCAAAACTGGTGAACTAATTTAATAATCCACAATAACGTTGAAAAACAGATTATGATCTAACTCGCACTGTCGCTGGTGTTATCCTGAAAGCTTCGTGATTATCTCCGAGTCCATTACCAAAAGCCATTTTGTGGAGCACCTTTTTGGTGAATTTACTCTTCGATTCGGAGCTATTAATTAGGTCAGAACATGACAAAGCTGGAGAGAATAATGGTAAAATGTTGCCGTAGAAGTTAACATAAGTCTCCAGTAACTATGCGCCTCTAACTTACTAACTTACTCCAAACAACCCACTGAGTCCTTCATCCGTCATTATGCTCTGTCTGTGAGAAGAAGTGAATTTGAGCTCTGAAAAAGCTAAATTTGACGAATATTCCAAAGTGATGGGAAACAAGTCAGTGATTGTGCATCAAAGCGACCTCGAAAGAAACCTCAGTCCTATTTCAGGTGGAGGTACCAGAATTGAATTGTCGAATCGAATCAGCCAACAAGCAATAAACGCTCTGAACTCCCACCGATATAGAGAGAGTGGAATCCATGGCAACGCGTGAGCAGCTGCATGTCCCTTTATTATTGATGGGATGGCGCTCTCTTCGGATCCCAGTAGAACTGCTCGAGTGGAAGGAGTAAAGTGTTGGCGCCGCCAAACATACAAAAACAAAAACAGGTAATTACAGCTCCTGCTCATCAAATGGTCATCAAATGTCGCCTAGTAACTTGCTCGTCGCAGTTTCTCATGTTGCTCCTTTCAAAAACAGCGATAGGGGCAATGTGGTTATTGAGAAATCCCTTAAAAAGGTTATTCACAGAGAAACTACTAGGGATCTAAGAAGCCTATTTGTGGCGAAATCCCCGTCGAAAAGCGCGCCCCCAAGCTACAGGGACCGCGCTGCGGTTAAAGACACCGGAAGGGGTGAATTTGACAGATTATGTGCCGAGCAATGTGGCATAGAGAAAGAACGCAATAAAACGGCGAGAAAACCAAGAAATAGGAACTCGAAAACCCCTCTCTCTCGCGCCCCTCTGCGTCACTAGCCGGGACTACACTGAGGGCGGGCAAAAGGCGAAAGGCCAAATCAGCCGGCCGCGAACGTTTTCCCGCCCTCGACAGAAACTCGCCCGGCTGATGAGCTGCACAACAACACGCCGTGCTGCGGGATCATGATAAGATTCCACGCAGTATCAAAGATTGGAATGAATGATGCAGCCTAATTATCTCTGCCGCTGCCTTTAATACATCGCCTACACTTGATTTGCACATTTGGCCATGTACAACCAAGGAGGCATTTCAGCACATAGCATTTGCTTACGCATTAGTTCGCATGAATCAGCAGCTGTGTAAATTTGTTAATCCGGTACCCACTGTCTGTACTGTCAAGCTCACGGGGATGGGAGGCATGTGCTATGATCCTTCATTGGCAGTTGTCACTTTTCCGCCTGGTCGTGACCAAGTGACAGTCGTTTCTTAGAGGCACATCTAGTGATACCTCGTTAAGACAACGAACACAGCTCCACCCCCACACACCTTCCTCTCCCCGCCTTCGCTCGGCGTAGTAGCTAAAGACCACCTGGTCGACGTAGTAGCTAAAGACCACTTGGCAAAGATGGCTTCGCACAAGTACGTCAGGATAAAATGAGACAAATTAAATTGTGAAAGCAATGCTAACAGGCAGGAACGGGTGATGTCGTCGAATTTTTCGTGATACCATCGAGCGGAACACTCTAAACGCCTTGCCAGACTGTCCGTCAGGAACCGAATCCATTCACGAGCCACTTGCATTTCTTCTTTCATGGATAACCACGATAAGGCTGTCGAGACGTCTGCATGTGCTCTCAGCATTGCGCACACATTGTCACACGCAATCCCTCATCGCCTGAGGGTTCTGATATAATGAAGCCTTTTTTCGTAAGAATCGGTGTACAGTCGCTTGCACAGTTAGTTCCTTGTATATTAAACTCGTTAATTCCCTGAATAGTAAAGTACCGTGAAGCTCTTCCTGACCGATTAGTCGTTACAGGAAACCGAGGGTGATATCTCGTTACTGTGTTCGGTAGGTGCAGGGCGATGTTCCGAATGAGTTAACTTATACTTTTGAATGAGCCTTTTGAATGAGAATCTTTACAAGAATGAGCGATGAAACTCCGTTTCATCGCTACTTCTTGGAAAGAAGTCACTCATTGACTGACTTCTTTCCAAGAATGAGCGGTTGAACTCGGTTCAAAAACACCGTTTGCGCTCGCTGATGGGTGGGGTCACAATCGACTCTCCATTGGTTGTTGGCGGCTGGGAGGCGGCCTCTCCACGCCCTATTGCGTGCAGTGGGGAGTGGTCGATCCGCCTCCAGCGCCCGACAATCAATGGGAAGACAACTGTTACCCCACCCATCAGCGAGCGCGAACGGTGCCTTTAACAACCGCAGCGTTGCTTATTTTTCACCCTATCTCGTCTCATTATTGATATCCTAAAGGATGCCCAAAAATGCAATATGACTTTCACTCTAATCAAACGTTGATCTGTGTGGACAGTAAGAGGATGTGATGCTAGGTTGATGCAAAATGGATTTATATTCTAGTTTTGTAAGCTTTACCACTATTTTATTCACTAAGCTGCCAAACGTCGAAAATTTGCGCAAAAACACGGAGTCGCTCTTTAATTATTCTTCAGTGCGCTCCATTGGGTATTCAGACGTATCGGAGCGATATACACGTCCAGAATTAGTTCAAGATCTACAAATGGTACTGCATAGTTTCAGTTTTCCCGACTTTCAAAGTAAAATTTTTTTGTACGTTCAGGGATTTATTTTTGAAGCCTGGGGAGCTATCGAACTGAACTTTGCCTGTGCAACATCAAACCAAAGTTATAGAGCTTCTATAGCTGGAGAACAACGGTTTTCTCCGCCTTTTCTCCTATTTGGGACCACACCATGAGAAAGAATCTTGTTTGCAGTTTGAAGATTACTGGGTACCTTACACTCGAGCGTAGTCTAATTGTTGGGAAATTGCTTGTTGTTCTGGAAAATCGATAGCTTCCAATCCTTTGACGAAGGCATATAGACTTACAATTTCCAGAATGTCAGGAAATGACCTATTACTGAACATAGGATAACTACTATAAGTTGAAGCAACAACTTGCAGAACGCGGCGAGCTGACCCTTACGCTATCACATCCGGTAGAAAAATAAGACAATGGATTTGGAGCACGTTCGGCGCGATTTTCTGAACTCTTATGGCGCTAGATTTAATAATAAAAGAAGGACTTTAGCAAGAAGTATCATGTAATGCAAGAAATTTCAACACTATCCAACTAGTACAAGTGTAGAAACCGCCAGTTGCTCTGAATTATTAGGTTGATTCATAATAAATCGGACAAATTGACCAATTTTAATCATTGTCGTACAACTTTTTTTACGACAACAGGGATTCACTTGAAATATACTCCATCTTTATCGATGACCTTCTGCCACAGATCATGGATGCCCTTGCTCCAGAAGGCCGGAAGCTGGAGCTCGAAGAAGTTGCCGAGTGCCGCCTTGACCTCGTCGCGAGTTTTGAAGTCTTGGCCGTCCAGGTGGCGTTGGCTGTGGGAGAAAAGGTGGAAATCTGAAGGGGCCAGGTCTGGGGAGTACGGTGGGTATAGAAGTACGGTCCAACTGTACGACAGCAGCTCGGCCTTGGTCGATCTTGCGAAGTGCGGTCTGTGGAAGTAGACACGTTGTCGTGCTGGAAGTAGACATGTGACCGCCGCCGTAGCGAACTTTGGACATTGGCCTTCAATTCTCGTAATTGACGAACGTAGACGTCGGCGGATACTGTGGTACCTTCATTGAGCAGCTCCCAGTACTCTACGCCGTGTACGCTCCACCAACCGCGGTTTTCGTCTTCGATGGAATAGTCGCCTGACGCAAACTTCGAATGCTACAACTACAGTGTACTTCTGCCGGGGGCATGCTCCTTGTGAACTTCTATCAGACGTCTGCCGATATCCGCGGGTTCCTGGCCAGATAGCGATATAAATAGTATGACGTTGCGGATGTGGTCTCTGGACCGCTTGAAATCGTGCGGCATTGTGGCGGAATGAATTTACTTTGGAGTGATTATTTTGCGGTACTTTGAAGAGCTTTTCATACTCATTCCAACGGTACCTCGCGCGTCCATTTTCGTTAATTCGTTACTGAGTTATGATCTCTAGAAATCATCACTACCATTTGTCCGATTTATTATGAATCAACCTAATAGATTTTCGACAGGCTTGCGTTGAGGGCATTCGAGGTTAGGAGGTTGTTTACGTTTGAAACACACAAGTGAGTAACTAGAAACGTTGGTGCGCACACATTGACCTTTGTTTTTGGCGCCGGCAGGGCACACCTACACCGGGAGTCGAGATTCCTCGAATAGGGGGGGGGGGTCATATCTGACCGGACGGAGGGGGGGGGGGGGGGGAGGAGGTTCGTCCCCGTAGAGGTCTGCGATGAGCGGCTAGATCTGAACCTTCAATAAGCAAATGAGAAGCGAAAGGTATTTCACAGCGATCTCGTATGAGGAAATGTGAAATAAATATCTTTTGGCTTAAAACACATTGCAACTATACAATAGGCAACAGTTACTGGTATTGGAGAGGTCGTAAAAAGGTGAGAGGTCGTATTCGATCTGAAGCGGCTATTTTCCTCGACACCTGGGAGTGCCCTAGTCGCCGGTTTCATTTTGGCGAAAGGTGTATTATATTGGTTTTTCTCGTACGAAAATGATTGAACCGAAGTGAAGGAAGAATGAAACAGGCTGTTCAAACGTTCCATTGTCTATCATTTAGTCTAAGCCCACTCACAATTTTAGTATTAAATTAATCCATATTCAGTCCAATCTGCAGTGCGGAGAGACCTACGCTGATTTTCTGGACTGCAAATTGCGCTGAACGGTGTTCACCTCAGTATTCTCCTTCCAGATGAACCTTGTCATGGTCGAAAACTTATTGATCTGTTACTAACTTCAGTCCGTAATGCAGACCAGCCATAGATGCTACCTTGTTGAGAGCAGTGAGTCTTCTGGTTTACCGTCTCATGCAGATCAATTCTATTGCCTTTCCATTTCCTGGTACTTCGTTGCGCTGCACTTACAGCAGCTTGTCACCGTCGGTGAGGCTCTTAGGTTGAGGGAGGGAAAGCGGCGGAGCGAAAACGAGAGAGAGAGAGAGAGCGGGAAAGTTGAAGGAACAACTACGCTTCACCCTCATCCCCATTGATTTTTGAAACTCGGTTTTTCCGCATACCGCATCGATTCCGCATGTTGTCTGGCTGCTCTCCACCTCTCTCCCTGAGAGCCCTCTGTGGCTGCGTTTCTCTAACCGCAGCATAGCTGTTCTTAATGTTTTCCACCTCGGTGAGCTTCATCTTTCGGATTCTGCACAGCTACCCATCTACGGTTTTTTCCATCCATTTTCCTTCTCACAAGGTTCCCAACACTCCACAAACACTGGACTGCTCCTATGGATATGGTCTCGGGACATTTGTACAGCTGGAGTGCGGTAGCATTCAGATACATGTATGACAGGATCAGTAGGCGAGCATATCAAGCTCAACGCCTCACAGCGGCCGGTTGTCTAATCTTTCTCTTGGTTTTAAACTTATCACTGTATTTTTATAACACTATAGTTTTTGAAAATTTCGTTTGATGATGCTCAAAACACTTCGACTTCAACTCTGGAAATACCTACTGTGACCCAACAACGTAACGTTTTTGATCAGACCCGAGTTCAGAAATTTTACCAACTCGAGATGCATCAGTCTAGCGTGGCATCTTGAGTGCTGCTCAATTATTATATAGTAGGCGAATTCAGTAAGAAGAAAAAATGGTAGTCGCTCACTTATTTGGCGTGTTTGTGGAGTAGTGATTTAGTATGAGGATTCGTTTCTCCACTATATTGTCTAACAACCTCCTATACATTCAAAGAACCGCTGATACTAACTACACATCATCTACTCCGGTCTGAGTCATCATTTCCTCTTGAATACTGGAACCGCCAGTATTATAGACACCTTGTGAGTTGACATCCTGTAATAAATGATACTTTGTAGGGCGCGTAACACCGATATAAGACAATGTAGCGTGGCTCTCAAATGAGGAGCTCGGTCAGTCGTTGAGAAGATTTTGGACTTTAATGAGGGTCTGTAGAAGACGCAACACCAGTTTTTTGAAACTGCGATATATTCGTGAAAAAACCGTGTCGGCCTATCATTAGCCGGAAGTGATTCAAAGGAACCGGAAGGGGCAATGAAGGAAAGTAGAACTGAGAACGAGGCTCTCTGTAAACAAGTATAAGAGTTCAGATGAGGTAATCTGTGGCGAATCTCGCGAAAAAGTGCACGTTGGGGAGATCTCACCGCACTTCACTTCGAGCTGCAGAGCCTCGCTGGCCGGGTCGCTGCAATGGTGAGGCACTGTGTGCGGCTGGTTGGAATAACTCTTTGCCGTCTGCATTACCCATTAGCGACTTGTAAGCAGAAGGGGCGAAGGGGCGAAAGGGAAAGAGTGAGAAAGGGGTCCTATCCCTCATTTTTGCCGTACTATTCAGTCTTTCACTGCTGTTGCATCACTTAACGCCTCGACTTTCATATTCACAATCGGCCAACATCAATCCTTCTTTAAGTGTTTCGAAGGCACAGAGTTTCGGTAGCATAGCATATAGTAAATAGCAACTACCAGGACGAATTTTTGTATGTTTATTTTTATTGTTACAGTTGTCGCTCAGTCATTTTTGACTTCCATGGAGTGGGCATAGTTGGTTGAACCTGTAGAAGAGGTACTCGCAACTCCACTTTGAACATTCCTTGGTATTTGATCCTTTTTCCAAATCAGAAATAATGTCTTTCTTGTACTTCTCATGGAGTTAACAGCAATCACGGATCTCATACCATCGTTTCTTCCTTTACACCTAATAAGGCGGGAGCTCTTTGGTTTTATCCTGAATAGATTAAAGTATGTGATCGGAACGTTCTCATACATCTCTTATTTTTTAAATTCTAAATTCCTTTGTCCAACACAGCTTATGGTACAGCTGTGTGTGCCATCTAACTATCTGCATGCTTTGAGAGGTTTAAGGAGTTTAAAGGCAGCATTAGGGGAAAGTCGGACGAAAAGTAAAAGAAGTAGTGAATGTGGAAGTCGAGATGCATAGTAAGAGGACAGTGAAGAAACAACGGATGGAATTGGCCAAAAACCCGAGAAATAGGACCCCCTTTCCACTGTGGATTATCGACGCGGACGACCTGTCCGTCAAGAGGGGAGTAGTCTGATCTAGTTTTCCATTGGCATGTTGCCAAGTAAGCACAAGGGAATGTTTGGAAATACGACAACATTTGTTTTTTAGAGTGAGCTTCAAGCTAAACCTGCGAAAGCGCGCCGCAAAACCTTCGATCCTGCCGCATATTCTTTGCCGCTCCCACCCCATTCAATCGGGAATTACGTCATCGGGAGGCGGGATCGTTGTATGCAATAGGCGGAACAGTTGGACGGTTGCGGCGTGTTGCAGCGCTTCTACAGCTCGGAGGGGCGCTTTTTCACCGGGATTTCGCCACAAATATCCTTCTTAGGCTCAGGACTACCATGTGAGTGACTTATTGTAGAGATTTCTCCATTATCACATTACCCCTAATGCTGTCTTTAAGAGCCAAACCAACAATTACAAAGTTATTTGTTCAGTGAAAGTGCTGGATGAGCAGACCTTATGCATATCCACTGCTTTTAACTGTTTTAAGGTTTTAGATTCAAGTTTGAGATTTAAGATATTTGAGTTTTAACTTTTTCAAGATTCAAGGGCATCACAATGCAAGCCGTGAATCAAGTGCCGTGATTCATCCTTGATTTTCATAATTCAGAGTTACCTGGGACCATGCTCGAAACCATAATGAAGGGTTAGAAGAAATAGGAGCCCACTCAGTGATTAACTTGATTCTGGTTATTTTATGGCTAAGAAAAAGCATTTATACTGAAAGTTCGGTGTAAGCTGTTCCAGCCAAATCATTTTCATATACTGCAACCATGTCCCATCTTTCTGACATTTGTTGATACTATTACGACAAGACTGTGCCATTGTCGAAGCGTTAGAAGTACAACCTAGTTTCGCTTTTCTGATTTTTCATAATCGTATGGCAGCTAGACTGTGCAGCAACGATCTGAGCAGATGATTTTCAGTTAGTATTGTTTGCTGATTTGGCTGGTAGCAGGAGGGATCTCCATCCAAGCTGCAAAAGTGTTTTTCTAAAAGTTTTTGCAACATGCTGCCAAGTTCTCTGTGGGAGTGAATAGATTACCGCTTGTCACTTACTGTTGGTAGCTTTATTTTTGCGCCTATTTCCTTTACAATTTATTCAAGTGTCTGTGAACATCATCAGAATCCTCTCCTTCTAATCTCTCAAAACACAGAGCAGTTATTAATGGTCGTAACCATTCCATTTTGTCTGTGCGTCTTTATGCCTGTCCTGGATTTACCCTCGACTTCATGTGTGTAAAATTGTTATAATAGATTCACATTTAGTCGACATTCACAATAAACCTCGGGATGTTCCTCTCGCCTTCTATGTGAGTAAACTGTGACTGGAGTTGGGACAAGTCGCAAAATTGACAAGCACTTTTCTTTCTTGTGACCATTTTCATCTGCATGTAGACATTTTAACACTCAGTTTTGTAGCTTCCAACTCTCGTCTCCATAATCACATCCAGCAATGCTTGCAATTCAATAGTTGTCAGCCATTAGTCGTTATTGATCGAAACCATTACTTCTAAATTATTCAGTGTGATACTGATAGTTGGGTTACGACGGGACCTGATTTCCGGAAGCTCTCATGGAAATTTGATGTACCTTAACAGACTATCTCCAAATCAAACAGCAGTAGAATTGAATGTCAAAAATGTAACTGTAAGTACTTCATTGGTTGGCAATGTCAAAAACGAGTGGTTCACTAAATGTAAGCAACAACTAGATGTTGTAGGTAAGTGTCAGAACCTCGAGTTGACAGCTTCCGGAGGTTTTACATTTGTTGATCTAGGCATTTTTTGCGAGTAAATGTCATTAACCAAAATCGAGTTCTTTCATTAATATCTTGCATCTACACCGTTCATTTTCTACTTTTCCATATCGTTCTGATAGATGACGTTTTCCGCTGTTATGTTCCTACAAATTTTCGGGGAAGTGCATCGAAGCCACTGTTGCAAATAGGCTTCTCAGCAGTTTCCGAGTTTTATGGGAGAAGGCGATTTCTGATCTTTCAGCAAACATAGTGCGCTCGTGCGAGCTCCACGAGACTTGAGCACAAAGATTGTCCGTTCACAAATAGATTAATTTTCATTGTGAGGATCAGGAACGCACTCTGCTCGCTCTCCGTATATTCGCAGAATTACTCAGTATCACAATTTGTGTGCGTCATCAGTAAAAGAGTTTAAAACTTCGCTTGCGTTTTGCTTTCTGTTGCAGTGCGGCCCTGCCCAAGCTGGCCCTTAGTACACTACAGAAATCGTAATTATGGGATTTCCAGTTCTTGTCATCAAATCGTTTGCTGAAATGTAATTGTGGTAAGAACTCTAAGCAGCTGCTTCTTTGCACTTTCATTAGTGCGAGCAGCTTGACGTCAGTGCCCGAGGAAGTTGGTCCAGTGTTAGATGGACGTGATGGGCGAACAGCTGGCAACTCAGGAATTGGTATACAGCAATCTTGATTGGTCTCTCTCATTTTTCATTCCCTTTATCCATTCATAAACACTCATTCTGTGATTCTACTCAGAGGGCGCTCCTACCCACGTGATCAGGATTGAGCTTTTCTGACGCTTTGCGATATAATTACGTTATTTTATTCTACACTATACACTTCCGATTTTAGTTTACGGTGCAAGTTCAACCGGTCAATGCACTTGAATATCGATGCTCTGAAACCGTGAAGCACTCAGTGATGAACATTGGGCGAAGTGTTTTAACTGTGTTGTTTGCGGGTACGCGCTCATTAGTAAATTTAGCTAAACTGAAGGGCAACCAGCACCACTGGTCGTCCATTGTGATCTGTAGACAGTATCCCGCTCAGCAACAGGCTCTTATCGTTCGTGGTTAGTAGTAGGCTTATCTGAAGTAATTAAAACATTCGTCCAGAAATTGACTGGCTAAATCCTTTAAAGTTGTGTAGGGCATGTGACGTTTCTCAAAGATTACTAATGAACCTTTTTGCAAGCTACAAGCTTGCACATAAGGCGCAAAATCCTTTATCAACTAAATATTCAACCATTTTATGCAAGAGCTCTTTCAAGTCTTTCGGAATTAAGTTTTTCATGTCTCACACAGTTTCATTCGCATCAAACCTTTTGCAGTCCAATAGTTACTTTCCTCACGCAGGAGGTCTTTGTGTAGGTACTTACGACGGCAACCACTATTACAATTGATTAGGTGTGACATTTTGCGTTTTGCCAACCCTATTTTCCTGAGGGGTCTCGGGGGCCGTGAAGCAGCGGTTTGAATGAGGAATGGACAGAACGAGCCGCTTGCAGAACTTTTATGTATGTACTGATATTAAATTTTATCTACTTCCCCTTCACAGTCATTATTTGCCTCGAAAAACACCATTCCCGTGAGATGGATTATTTCTCATGTTTGCTCTTTTGCGGTAGGCCGCAGTTCATTCACTTTTCTCTGCCATTCTTCGATTATGAATCCTCATACACCCGTTAGATCCGCATCCTTCTCAATCGAGTCCTTTTTAGTACACTATCTCTTCAACTCATCATGAACAAAATTTTGTTGCTCACTTTGTTAAGGAAGAGCCGAATTACTGAAAGCGTGGCTACAGCTCGTAAACGCAACAACGATAGAAAATTTCAGCAAGAATGAGGGAGAAGCAGTGTGGATGAGTGGTTGTAATACAGCGGCTGGCGTACCCTTCCTCAGTCTATATTCCTTTTACCTGATCACATGTTCGACGTATCGTATTCTCTGGAAGTTCCTTCAGATTTATGTTGACAAGCTTTTCATTCTATCCATGAATTCATCATACACTTAATTCAGAGATGAGGCGCACACTTTACTTAGAGTAATCCTAGCGAATACATTTCGAATGCGAAGTGTTTAAGTACCCTTGTGAACTCTCAGTTTGGTTTGCAAATACTCTTGTAAAAGGTAGCAGTTAATCATATAATCGTTCTTATGAAAAAAATTCGTGTGCGATAATTTACCAATAATTGTTATAACCTCATCGTGGGATCAGTTTCATGACGGCTACACCCTAAATCACACTTTTACACTTCTACAGTAAATGCTGATGCAAAACATACTGACATTGTGGTAACTCTTATTTCTTCTTGATGTTGAGCTTTTTCAGTGGAGTCTCTTCAACTTCCTACTGAGTGTATGCTCATCTGACAGATTTTATTCACAGGCTTTCGAAAAATGTTCAAAGCTCTCTTCGTCAATCACAAAGAGCATTTCCACTCTGACTGTTTTCAAGTTCGCTGGAAGGTGCACTTAAACACAGACAATTGTATCGGAATTGTGAACGGCCTACTTCGTAAACTGCGTTCACAGAACGGAGTGCGAAGCTTTTTCTACAGCTTTTCCACGTCAGCATCCCGTGTGCTTTACATATAAATTGTTAAGAAAGCTGTAGGATGGTAGTTTAGCGTAAGCGAAGAGAAAAAGTTGTATCTTTTCTCGCAATTTCTTGGCTTTATTGTGAACATAGCGTACAATGCTTGAGTTTACTGCTCAGTTAATGAAATTCGCCCTCGTGTGTGCTGTTAATAGGGACGAGCTTCAGTTCAGAAACATAGTGCTCTGTAAACGGTGAATGCTTGTATTCTACTAAGAGGGATGATTTTCTGTTACTGCAGCTCTCGGCAAGCTGGTACCATTTGTCCGGTATAGCAAGCAAGGAGAGTTGCTGATACAGAACGTCAAGAAATTGTTAAGAACGCGCTTCCTTTTTCAGATATCAGCATCTTGTGCAGTACGAATAATGTATTTGAAACACGTTACGTTGATACGAAAAATAATGGTTGCAATATTGGAACCATTATCATTATTTTACATCATCGTTCTTATTTTACTTTATAGAAATGTCTCCCGGCCCTCCGGATCTTTTGGATGTTCCTGGTAAGCGAGCAACATTTACGTCTGGTAGCGAAGAAGAGATTCGTCTTGGATCGCGAGTAACCTTCAACGATCAGTCGGTTAATATTGAAGGCGTCGATTTTCAAATGAATGAGGCAAGATTCACAATACAAATTTTCAAATTCAATACCTTGGATACTAACTCGTGTCGCCCCACTGCAAAATCATTTTTTCAATGGAACTTTTTTCCAATGGCTATGTAAGTGTGAAGTCGGGCAAGATCGATCATTTCAGTGATCAGTTCTAGGATTTTTCGTACATTACGCCTTGACAGTCAAAATATCTTTGATGTGGTCACCGTTTCACTTCTTCTCGCTAACGTCTATGCCTCGCCGTTACGGCGTCCGCAAAAGCACCCCCATTGACTGTAAAAGTCTAATTTAAAGGCGAATAGAAGAAACACAAAAGGTCATGTCATTGACAGAGAAACAAGAAATAAGCGAGACAGGTTGTATAACATATATGGTGTCTTTCTCTAAAAATTTAGTGGTGGGTATCGCGCTCCTGTCAGAGGCCTCAGATGCAATGATACGGACCGACTTTGAGTAAGAGGGTATGCGATTCTCTGAATTCTCCCGCGTTACAGATTAGATCAAAATAATTTTGAATCAAGCAACGAAACTTTCACTGCGCAGTCAGACTCCAACATAACAATTAGAAAACTCGTCTTGTGATTTTCCACCTGCTTCTTTACAAAATCTGGGATGGTATTCTTGCCTGCCACTTCTCAGTTTGACGGAGAACTGTAATAAATGAAGTCTGTATCATCAACTGGCATCGGAACTCTACAAGATCTTCACACCTACTCGTCGTGAAATGAGTCAGCATCTTCGAGGGAGAAGCAGCACTTTTTGTTGCCATGAAGGAAGGGTAACCTCAGTAACATGCAACCGCGTAGCTAACACCTATCTCTTTCGTCCAGTACTCTTATACCGCATAAATGATTCCATCAATTTTGAACACTTTTCAAGTAAATAGAATGATACTCCAGGAGAATGGTGCTCCACCTTTTTTAGACGTATTTTGGTTTTTCGAATACCTTGTTTTAGCTTTCTTTTGCATGAGACACAATAAGGATATCTTCAACGTCGTCTATGGTTGAAAACATGCGCTCTCATTAATAACGCAATCAAGGGGCTGCACTGCTTACGCGTGTTCCCAGCAGCCTCTAAAAACTTGGTGTCGGCCCTTGAAGTCCAAGACATCTAGGGCAACCGTGTGTCCATCTTGTGTTGAAGCCTCAATTTTCAGGTTAGTCATCAGTCTGCCACTTTTCACGATGACGAGCACGTCCAGAAACGCGAGCAGTGGGATAACAAAGTGTGTACCTTCAATTTTCTTGGGCGATTTATCTTCAGTTCCCAATTCATTCTCAACATATCAGTTTTAACTCGATACATTGAACTAGGCTTTATGACATCATTCAGACGCAGTTCTACATGGGTGTTGTAAGCTACGCAGTTGGATTAGGAAACGTATGGAGGTTTCCGTACCTATGCCAGAAAAACGGCGGTGGTAGGATGGAACTTGTTTTCATTTTTGAATTTGGCAATAAAGAAGTCCGGTTTTAGAAGTTGTGTTGGATTGGATGTTGCCGGAAGGGAAAATAAACTGAAAAAAGTTCGGGAAGAAATGAGTTTACGTTTCAGGAGCATTTCTGATTCCTTATGTGATCATGATGGTACTGCTTGGGCTGCCTTTGTTTTTGATTGAACTGGGTATTGGACAGCGACTTAGAACTGGTCCAATGGGTGTGTGGAATGCTATTCATCCTTACCTCGGTGGTCAGTTTTGTGTGCACTTACTTTTTCATTCATACTATCTGAGCAAAGCAAATAGAACACAAGTTTTGAGTTTCCAAAATATAATTTCGAAATTTTCGCACAATACTATTTATATAAGGATCCTTCATCAACTTCTATTTCCCCATCTATTTTTCATGCCACTTCCATTGCAGCCTAAGAACTCAAAGAAAGGGCCAGAAGTGAAAAGGTTCCCTTTATCAAAATTAACATTGTGAGTGCCGCCCTCCTGCATTCGAGTCGGGAACTCATCATGATGAATGACGTAGTTAATCCATGAGATGTCCCTTCCTAAGACAGCATCGAAATAGCTCTCTCGTAGTTCCACACAGTCAAATCCAGTTCCTGAATGCTCTGCTTACTAGCCCTTCCCTTCCGTATACCGATTTCACTGCTACGGCTCTGATTTCAAAGGCAGATTCTTCTTCTTCTCGCTGGCGCTAATGCCGCGTCGTCGCAGGGTCCGCATTTTTGCCAGACGTCGCCATTTGATTCTGTTTAAAGCATTCACTGCCGTGGCCTGCATAGTGATGAGGTCCTATTCGAAAACATCTTTTCATCTCCACTTTGGATCCCCACGTAATCGCCGGCCCAAGGCTTCTAACTATAGAGCCCTTCTCGTAGGGTGATCCTCCAGTCTTCTGAGCACGTGCCCGTGCCATCATAGCCGCAGCTTCCTCACCTTCAGCTAGACACGAGCCATCTGCATGACTACCCTTACGTACTCATTCTTGAAAGCAGTGATAGGGGTAATGCGGGCCGAATATGGAAGGATCATCAAATATGAAGGACGAGGTGCTCATTAGTGCGGAAGTGAAGAAATAACCGAATCGCGTGCGCATCGTTGCTGGGGCGCGCTAAGCGGCGCCGTACTGAGTGTGGGTATCTCGTAGTACGTTTTGTTTGTTACAATCTGCATTACTCGTAAATCGTTTGTCGTATTGATTTGGCGATGACCCCTCGTTCTATTTCACAACGTATCTAACCATTTTCGGGCTCTTGAATTCCACGGCTTCTGTCTAAATTCGACCCACGTATTTTTAACACCTCTCTCACCCGGTGCTAATATAGTTGGTGGGGGCACTTCAATGTGCTCAGCGTCGCGTTCTACTTCTGCCTAGGTTCTTAGCCTAAGGCTTTCTTTAAGAGAAAGTCCCTATCCCTCCTAAAGAAGGCTTAGGTAAAAATATACACCTGAGTGCACAAGCTGATGATTGTATAACGGTTTCGGTTGAGCGCAACAGTGAGGGCCTCTGCACATCTATATTAGCACGGCTGCATCCACTTTTATGGTGCTCGACATTTAGTGATTGAATACAATGAGCGCAAAATGAGTCTTTAAGTGTTTGATTTTTCAACAAGGAAAATTGTGAAACGTCAGTTCTTCGGGCTCTTCTCGCACTATCAGTAGCTGATCATTGGTGATCGGATATTGAGGTATCGAAAGGAATAGAATAATCTCCCCACATCTAGACTTTTTATAGCGCATGATGTAGCAAACTACATGAGGCAGAGGTATAAATGTGATTAGATCTTGGCATCTATGTTGAAATCGCTACGGCGCCACTCCATCCGTCATTTTTCAAATGTTTGGCGCGCCCCAGCAACGATGCGCACGCGACCGCACGCGCTGTCGCACCTTAGGTTCGGATACTATCGCCATCTTAGATGTGCAGGTTTCCTGAGACGGTGTAATCCAACTCGGACTCGCCGCGGGCGGCCACGCGGATTTTTGGCGTAATTATCCCCGCCCGAGGCCGGGTCGATAGCCATCACTACTACAAAGTGCGGTGCAGCTGCTAGGAAGGCCAAATGCCTCTATTTCGTTGCACTCATGGCAGTGGGCGGGCAAGAATGGGTGAAGTCAAACATTGGGGATCCAGAGTCCATTTAACCACCCATCAGCACCACCATTTTAAGCGTTCACCTTGACAGTCTTTCAGTTGATCTAAGTCTTTATAAACTCGATGGTGCTGAGGAGGTTACTGTGGCACCGGCGAGCCAAGTAAACTGGCCGTAGTTAGGAGGACACCTGTGAAACCGAAATGCGGAATCGGGGATGTACAGGAGAAGCGCTCGAAGTGATATCAACGCCTATCATGCCACAACTTAAGAACGTTCCCAACCTACTCAGCGACTACCTATCGAAATCGACTTCCATAGCAATGTATGGTAAAGGCTCAAGGGAATCGTCCTCGGAAAAATGAGTTTCTTTGTTAATAATATACATATTTATGCTGCATTTGCCTAATAAGGGCCGCATGCAAAGTTTCACGCGGAAAAGTGAGAATTCGCCTAAGATCCAGCTCCCTAAATTCTCGGCCGGGTGGGCGGGGCCTCGAGTAAAAGCCCCGTCTCGTCGTTCGCCGCGGTTGAAAACGGAGAATGGGACTGTTTACATAATTTTCTCTCCCTACAGTGCGGCTCCGATTGCGGCGAACGACGAGGTGGGCATTCGCTCGAAGGCTCGCTAACCCGGCCAAAACTTTGTGGTGCTGTATCTTAGCCGGTTTCACATTTTTTTCGCGTGCATCTTTTCATACGGTCCTTATTAGGCAAATAAAACATGAATATATGGGTAGCAGAAAGAGCCGTCTACCCGTGGACGATTCTTTCAATAAGCTGGTCTATCCGGTGGTGGTCGAGCTGTTGAGGATTCTGAAGATTTTGCGAAAAGAGAAAGTTGAGAACAAAGGAAGCGGAGAAGCGCAGTTATCAAGATTCTCACTAACCGATGTCACCGAACTGGTACTGACATGATTATCAGGAAATTTGCGTGAAGAATACGGCACATTCAAAACAACGCGGAACTTGGGCAAAATAGATTTCTGTATCACCTCATGTTAGTACTTGAAAAGCGTCAGAGTAGAAGTGCGAGTACATTTTAGAGGTTGCAACAACTGAATGTTACAGGCGCATCGCCTTCAGTGAGCCGTCTTCAACAGTGACGGAGAGCTTACGGTAATTTTAAACATTGTAGCGTACTCACCTTCACAGTGGTGTTGACACTGGATACTCGAGAAATAGACTGTTGCAATGGTCATGTAAATCTACGATGTTATTAGAATCTGTTCACTAATCCAAACTTTCTTTCACTGTGTCTACTAAATCTAATGATCAGATTTGAACAGTTTGCTTGTACTCGCTAATTTTACAACTGTTTGTCATCTTCAAGGACTAGTAAGCAGAAGGATTCAGGAACTGTATTTGAAACTGTATAAAACTAGGAAAAAGCGATTTTCATGCTGTTCTAATAGGGAGACGGAGCATATTATGGAGTGACCACCACCTGGACATTATTGACGTGTCAATCTGCGTGCGAAAGGAAGGGGGTTCTTTTTCTCCCTAGGGTCAAGCGTTGCGTTGAGTTGAATTTTTGGGAAACGCTACCACTCTAACCGATCAAGTCCATACGACCCTCCTCTCTACATTCTTCGAAAAGTCGTCAAGCGATATCACAGTACAGTATCCAGTGCAAAAAAGATTATCGATTGATCACCTTTTTAAAAACAAGTCATCGGCTCAATGCATCAGTCTGACAATCGCTGACGAAGGGGTAATCGATGCGGATTACCAAGATTTTTTGGAAAAATCATGATCTCCCCATCTCCAACCCAGTATACACCCCATTTATCATTCCGTGCTTCCTGGCCCAGTATTGCCACCATTAGGATAGCAATTTCTCACAAATCACATTCACAAGCCCTAACTTGCACCGAATAGTAAGCAAAATCAGTTGCATTGTAAATTACCAAAATAATTCATGTACGCAGTATCATGAGGCTGTCGAGACCCCTTTCCATCGATTTTGAGGTACCGCTAGGGGTACGGAGAAAATGTGAACTGGGAAGATATAATCTCTGTAAATGTAAATCCGAGCTCTGAAGGGATGAGCTGAGGCGGAACTCGCACTGAAAAACTCGCCTTATGGTTTCTATAGCGGCCTCGTTTGCCGATTTGCTGCGAGGGTGAATAACGTTCACAGCTGCTTGGCTTGGTCGTGTCATCTGCATTTACCCTCAGCCACTAGTGGTGCAGCCACTAGTGGTGCCATCTGCATTTACCCTCAGGGCCTAAAGGGAAGGGATGAGGATGGGCTTTTGCTTCCTTATTTCTTGGGTGTCGTTTCTTCCGTTCTTTCTTTACTGTTGCACCAGTGAGCACCTCGACTTCGTATCACACAATCTGCCAAAATTAATCCTCACGGTATCTCTAGAGGCACCATCTGGGGTAAAGGGGTGGCAGTTGGGACACACGGTAAACAGGTCCGCCAAGTCAAGCGATGACCATGGCCATCCCTTTAACGCGTTCTCTGTGGCAGTTTTCTCTAGAGATATTTGAAAAGCGAGTGAGTACTGAAACTAGGAGTGACATTTGACTTTAACAGACTGTATCTTCTCAGAATTAAGGAAGGAAACTAGGAGTGACATTTGACTTTAACAGACTGTATCTTCTCAGAATTAAGGAAGGAAGCTTTATTATGATTTCCTCTTAATTTGGGAATTTACCTTCATTCCAAGTATTATGTCGCGGTGGCTTCACCGACTCACGAATACAACGGAATAAATTTGTACGGAGAATAGCATTTACATGAACAAATTGTTCAAATAACCTATGTGACTGAGCTGAAGGCCGCAGGCTGTCACAGGGCCGCAGGCTGAGGTTGAAATCCATGTGTCCCAACCTACACCCGGGGAGAAGTGAAAGTGAGGATTAGGAAGAGCTGTTTTCTCTCTGAAAACAAACATTCCAATTCGAAAGAGGTGATGTGGCGAAACTCGCTTTGAAAAATCGCGGCTTGGGCTTCTTTCACGATCCCGCAGCACTGCGAGTCGCACTGGTTGTAAGAGTTGCCCGTAGGGCGGGCCAGCGGTCATGGCCGGCTGGCTTAGCCCTCGGCCGCCTGCATCGAGGAAGCAAACCAGTACCCACGGAATGTACTACGCATGATTGGAGGCATCAGTGCTCCATTGCTCCCCTCCGGTTCCTGCCCAACCACTCAATGTTAAGCGGCCGTTGTTGTCGTTTCCAAGAGGAGATGTTTGGCGACATTTTTGGCGGTTACCACGTAACCTTTCTTGTCTTCGAGTCGCGCTACTGTTGGTGCATCGATTTAACTGCGTAAGGGGTCGCAGTCCACCCCAATGTCGCAAGCTCAGCAACTTTGGCGACACCCCTTATTAGCCCCCATCGAGGCTTCCCTCCCCAGCAATGCGCACGGAGTACGCGCGACTCACAGGCTCAACAACGAGTACAAGATGAGTGAGGATGTAAAAAAATGACCGAAAGCAGTGAAGCTACGAATCCTGAGCAATTGCGCTGAAAAATAGGCGTGGATTACTGTGGAAGGGTGATGTAGGGCATTTGCGCGAGAGTCACTGTCCTTTGTGGGTGGGGGTCACGAGGTCGAATTTCCGCTTCGTGGCGGTGCACTAGCGGCGCCACCAGTACGACTCGCCGTATCGATTGCCCGTGGGAGAATGAGTGAGCGTGACTGCGTCACGTCTGCGCTTCTACTCATGCCACACTGCCTCGCATGAAGGCTGTCATGCCTTGCCACCGGCACTCGCACCCGCCGCGCCGCCCATCGCGCGCAGCCGCGCGGAAGTTCGACCTCGTGACCCCCACCCGTCCTTTGTGGGTGGGGTCCACGAGGTCGAATTTTCGCTTCGCGGCGTTTCACTCGCGGCGCCCCCGTACGACTCGCCGTATCGATTGGCCTTGGTCGCCCGGCCGAGCGTGACTGCGTCACGTCTGCGCTTTCCACTCAGGCCACACTGCCTCGCTTGAAAGCTGCCATGCCCTGCCACTGGCACTCGCACCCGCCGTGCCGCTCATCGCGCGCGGCTGCACGGAAATTCGACCTCGTGGACCCCATCCGTCCTTTGTAGTCTGGTTTGCTTACCTCGTCTGCTTCTACCCCACCTGCTAGTGATGGTGAAGGGCGCGGGTGCAAAAGGAATGAATGAGGGAAGCTTTGATTTACCATTTATGTAAGTCAGGTGCTAATATAGTTTTGGGAGAGGGGCACTCCACTGAGCCCCGTGTCCGACGCTATTTTTGCCTAGGTTTTTAGCCTAAGCTTAGTTTAGGGGGAAGCCCCTACTCCCCTTAATAAGGCTTAGGTAAAAATATATCCTTGAGTATTCTGATGACTGCAGAATCATCAGAATACTCAAGGATATATTTTGGAGTGAAGAACGACAGCGCAACAATGAGTGCCCTCCCCCTCCCAACTACAGTAGCACCGTAAGACACCCATGTAAAAGCTGCAGGTTTGGGAATGCAGTATGTGGCAAAACTCCAGGTGGGAAGAGTTCCTTTAAGCTTTTAGGTGACGTCTTTTTCAACCGCTGCTGACGTTTTCAACCCAGTCCACCCCTTTTGAGACTCAAGGGCAGGAAGAGCGTCTTAGTTCTTTTTCACCGTTTTAGTTTGTTTTTCTACACATTCATACTACTGCGCACCTCGGCTTACATTTTCAGCACCTCCACACCGATTTGTTCTTATCACTGCCTTCAATTCCATCTCTGAAAGCTACAACTTTACATTAATATGATAGTAGTGAATAAGACCGCAAATTGTATTACTCACTACATACGCAATCGAACACCAGAATGCGATTCCTAACATAGCAAAACTGATTGGATTGTTCGGTGTCAGGAGGTAGGGGAGACGCACAATTTTCACCGATTTCGAAGCTCCTTTACCTTAACCCAGGCTTAAGCTACAGCAGATTAAAAAGATGCTTTGGCAGATGCTTTTTCATGTAGAAGGAGGGGATATGAATTGCAGCCCAGACCTATGGAGAGAAGGAGCTTCAACTTCGCTGAAAAGTTGCGTCCCCCTTCTTTAATTGACCCACGCGTCTGATATAAAATATATTCAGGGTTGAATTAGTTTCATAAGAGACTCATTGCTGCAATAGAAATCAAATGCTTGATGCAGTTATGGATAGCATCCAGATAAATGAATCGTTGTGTCTTTCACTTTCAGGTCTTGGTGTGTCAGCCGCTGTTGTTTCCTATCTGGTTGCTCTTTATTACAATGTGATCATCACCTGGTGTTTGTACTACCTCAAAGAGTCGTTTGCGCTCGATCTTCCGTGGGGAGTGAGTTCTTTATTGTGCTCATATTTCAACCGTTCTTATTATTTTCTGCTTTATGAGGAACTGTTCAGAATCAGGTTGAATAATTTTCTGAGCATTTCAATCCTAAAGGATGTGACGAGGTGCCTATAGACGCTTCACAACACTGATTCAGTGAAAGCACTTGTTTGAGGCGACTCTCGTGGAAGCGACGCAGAAGCACTGAGTGGGCAATGGCCATATGCATACATAAAGCATGTGTGTTGACTTCGACTTCGACTAGAAATAGAATAAGTGTCATTGGTTAAATGAGGTCAATGCTGACTACCTTATGGTGTATTGGCTTACTCACTTTGTTAGAATTATCTGCCACGAGATTTTAAACATTGCTAGATCAGCACTAACGTAAAATGGGCGGAATCGAGAGTGGAAATGTGGTCAAGGTTAATAACCAGCATCTGGACTAGCTTGCTTTGCTTTGGATTGTTAAAGGCACCGGGAGGGGGGCAAGGGCGGAATAACGTTTACAAAAACAATGGCGTCTGAAAACAAACATATGGGTTCGGTAGATACAATGTGTAACAAAACCGACGATGAAAAACGCACCATGGGGCGCTATTTGCCCCCAGGGCGCGCTTCCGTCCGAACTGCAAGCTTACATGGCCGAGCCACGCTTCGTTCATTTTAAAGCTTGTCTTCGGCCTGATATAACCTTATTTTTGAATTATTTCCTCTTTAGACTGGTTTCTAGTGACATATTTCACTTGTTTACTTATGGATCTTCTTAATTAAGCATTTCTATACACCTGAAAATCTCAGAAGGGTCAAGTAAAGTCGGGGGGGGGGGGGGAGACGCAACTTTGCGTCTCCCCCCCCCCCCCCCGACTTTACTTGACGCAACGTCGCAACGTCGAAGCTCCTTTCCCTTACTAGGCTTAGGCTAAAATTGATACCCCTCCTCCCACATTAAAAAGCATCTGTCAAAGCATAGGTCTCATCTGCTTTAGCCTAACCATAGGAAGGAAAAGAAGCTTTGACGTGGGTGAAAATTTTGCGTCTCCCCCCCCCCCCCCCCCCCGACTTTATTTGACCCGTAAGTACATCTAGAAACAATATAAGAAAGAACAAAGTAAAAACTAAAAGGAAAAACAAATCTATAATAGAACCATCTTCTTTTGGCACCATGCCAAGGCGTCAAATTGGCGAGTTTGTGCAATGGCGGCCGCTCAAACTCGTCCACACTACGTCTGTTCTACAGTAAGCCAAAATTACCCCCTCCTGGTGTCTTTGAGGAAGGGAAAGTCTATCATACCACCCGCAAGTGCACTCGATTGGTGTCCGGTACAGGAGTGGATACCAAATGGTACAAGTAAAAATTTTCGCATATTCAGTCCATTTCCCGACGCCTGGCAGGGCGTGGCCTACGGAGTTAAGTGAGTGGCGAGAGTGAGAGTACGTGGCGAGAGTGCGAGTGTGTGGCGAGGTGAGAGAGATCGATACAGTTCATCCAGGTCCGTAGGCCTCGCCCTGCCAGGCGTTGGGAAATGGACTGTATAGTGCGGAGAAACGCTAACGAGGTGCGAGATCAAGAGGTCTGGTAAGAAAGTCTCAAATCGTAATTAAGGTCAAGTAATTAGAGGAACAAATTAAATATCCACATAATGCTCACTGTTATATTTATGCCTGGAAATGTACGAATCAAAATATGCAATTTGAGAGACATTTACATACATGAGAGATCTTTACAAAATTCGTGACCAGTTCGAAAGCCTCTTTCGTGACACATCCAACCATATCTCGAAATCATGATTTGTTTCTTCTGGAAACATTCGATTCCAATATGTATAGTATCCAATATGTACTATCCAATATGTATAGTTATGTTTGGCATTATCCAATATGTATAGTAGGATATGTCGTGACTTACGTACGACTTCAGTAGCAAAGGCACCCCATTGTTGCGAGCCGCGCTGGTCCCGACACGAATATTGCGCTCTGGTACTTCGATTCTTCCGCGGCCGTCTGGTTCTGAATTGTCTTCATCCGTCGCGAGGCCACTCTCCGCCGTCTTCCCGTGCGGTCGCTTCGTCTTCCTCCGCGCCATCGACGCTCCTCCGCCACCGTACGACTCTCGAGCACCCCTCGACGTACGACATATTTCCGAGGACGAGAGGAGCGGACAGGAGCAAGGGCATTGAGGGCCGTGGGAGCCACAAGGACCAACAGTAACCACTGGAGGGACCGATTACCTCTTTACGAGGTTGCCCTAATCGCCAGCGGGCTGGTGTCTCGTCGTTTCCCTGTAGTATGACTGAGCACTGGTCCGCCCCATATTGCATGTCGCATGTTTGCTTATTACGTAGCTCATGGAATATGATGGAGTTATGGTTTTCGAGTATGCCGTTGCGTGGAAATACCGAAAGATAACCGAAATCATTTTTATTCATCCTGATCACGTATAACATGTTCGCGTGGGGCAAGTGTTCTTTTGTGTTTATGTGGTTCGCGTGGGGCAAGTGTTCTTTTGTGTTTATGTGGTTTAGCCGTAGGGTGCGCTACCGTAGAGGAAGGTGCATCGTAGTCATCTTTCTTTGTCAGCGTAGAGCTTGTAAGGGCACTGTTACCAAGTCAAGGGGAATCCCACGTGGCAGAACGAGTGAGGCGAGCGCAGGTAAGACCCCTATGCAGAATGCCACGCCGCGCCAAGCCGGCGTGGCATTCCGCCAGTCGGTAACCCCGGCGCGATAGAACGTAGCTGGTGGGTTTCCCTGACAGGAGGCGGTTCGACAGAAAGTTTCCCTTTTCCTGAGGCTAAGGGAAAAATAGGCATCATTCAACTATAACTAACCCAGACAGCGCGAGTTGGTCAAAAAGTGATATTCGTTGAAACTTCGCCTATGAAGGTTATTTGAGGTGTCACGAATATGACATCCATTTTTAGCGTTAGAGCAGTTTGATGCAGTTGCCATGTAGGTGGCGCAGTGTGGTGCCCCGTACCATGTCATTGCAGCAACTTGTCACCAATCCCCTTTACAATTGTCATCTAGTGGTTTCTTCGGGGTGCTGATCACGAATATGACATTCGTTTTTAGCCATTTAACTCAAGATGGCGTCAGTCTTGCTCATGTGCTGTAGTAGTTAATCCTTTTTATGTACATAGTGGGTAAGCGTCATTTTTCGCTGCCGCCTTCCACCTGATACTATTCTGCAATCAGTCTACACAGTCAGGCGTATATTTTTGCCTGTACTTTGGTGAAGAAGACGGCTTCCTTCCTTCCTCAGGCTCAGGCGAAGTAGGTGGCGCAGTGTGGTGCCCCGTACTACGTTAGCACCGCTGAATCTGTTCGAGGCGCTAAATGATATCAGCGACTCGAACGAATGCCATATTTGTGATTAACACCACAAATTTTATAAGCCAAGTTTTAGCGATTTTGGTGAAAACAAATTGAAAAAGCAATTGAGTAGTGCCCGAATTTAGTGGGCACACCGTGACGCTCCCTATAGTGGGACTGAACGACATCAGCTCTTCAAACGAATGTTATATCGAATGTCAGTGATCTGCTAAGAGAAAATTATTTATTTTGAACAACTCGTGGTGTTTGGGGTAGTGATAGTTGAACTGTGCCCTATCTACTTTCCTCTTCTGGTCAGATTATTCTCTAATTTTTTGACCTTATTTACGGTTAAAGCAGATTTTGAGCATCACATGTCCTTTTGATTTTCGCATCTCGTTATTTTTGCTTCGACCATGGGCGCAAACGGTTCGCACTATAGGTGCGAGAACTCTCCTTCAAACCACTTTGTACACACTCCCGGGACAGAGATGGAGCAATACTTATCACTATGTTTTTGTTGAAGGAACATCATCAGCATGTTCACTTATATTTTCCAAAATAAGTTTCTATGCAAATGGTGTTTCGCGATAATGCTATCTTCTCCTATTCGATCTGATGATGTCAGATCCCGTAATACTAGTATATTTCTTATCAAGATCTTTACATACGCAAAAACACACACGCATACGCGCATTTGCGTACTTCCGACAATTACCGTAGCCCCACACCTAGATAAATCGACTCTGGAGCGCATCTCCCGGTATCGCATCCACTTCAACCTGCAGTAGAGTTGTTTTTTGCGCAAAAAAATTGAGCTTTCTAAAAGAGCTGCTATAGTCTGCATGCTGTAGTGTAATTACGTTGTCTCATGGGCGAATATGCGGACGACTGCTGAATGTTATACACCGTTTTCATAGACCATTGATTTCCGAAGAAATGCAAAGGCAAAATGTAGACCTTTTGACGGTGTATTGACAAATATGTCGAACATTCCTCAAGAAGATGAGATATACTTCATGCACATCCACCTTCTACAGAAGCATAATGAAAAAGCCCGAAACAACGATGGCAAAAGAGGACCTCTATGAACAAGTACATAGGACCATGAGGAGTCGGTGCTTATGTAGTTGGGAGGGCACTCCACGCTGTTCAGCGGCCGGTGCTGTTTTTCACTATTCTTCCAGCCTAAGCCTTAGTTCAGGGGAGAAGCCACTACCCCCATCAAGTAAGGCTCAGGTAGAAATATCCATTCGAGTGTACAAAATGATTATTCCAGAACGGTGTCGAGTGGGGGCGATAGCGCGACTATGATTATCCTCCCTGAACTACATTGCCGCCGGGAAATCCTTTGCCGATTGCTGACCTCTAACCTCAATTTTCAACCTAGATTCTTTCGTGTCTCTTATGAAGAACACGAGAAATATGGTAGGGCTAATCCATCATAAAGAGACTTAAAAACCAAGTGGTCCATATGAATGACACATGACTTTTGGCACTCATCTGCTTCGGCCATGAAGTCATGAACGCTGTACAGTTTGTTTCTACGTAATACCCTCTTTTCCTTACATTCGTGTCATTTGAGCACGAGCTCATTTGTCAAAGTAAGGTGGGGGACGCGATTTGCAGTCGTACAGCCACTGAACGACACTGTGGCATAGACGAAGTACAGAAGCATATTATTTCCGCACTGAGCGAGGAAGAAGGAAGCAAATAGCGATGAATGATCTAATTTTTTGTGAGACCCAAGCTTTACGTCTTCTAGCGTTTCTTCCTTGTTCATTCGAATATCAGTGGGTCTCGGGCGTTCTCCTATATTGTATCGAAAGCCTGAGGACGTGTTACTTCCGCCAACGGGTATGCATCGTTACGTCGAATTTTACACGCGGCCACTCACGGCGTGTTCAAGTTGTTTTCGCCGCGTGCGATCGCGTGTTTTCCCTCAAGTTATTCCTTAACCTGAATCAATTATTAACTGATTAGGATTGTTCTTGTTTTTTTTTTAAATTTTTTTGTACAGTAATTCGCTGTCTTTTTATGTACGATAGACTGTTTCTACTTAGTTTGAAGTGTTCCAGTTATTTCTTATTGTTTGAAGTGTTCATAGGCACACTTCGCGATAAACAGATGGATCGATTTACCTTCTTGAAACAGTAGATCCTCGGGTAACTAGTCAGATTGCACCTTTTTCGCGTCGCCACGGTGCGCTAACACGACACTACACTTGTTCGAACCCACTCCGATGCCACTCACTCATTTCACTCACTTGACCAATAAGGGGGCTCAAGTGGGTGGCGTCGGAGTGCATTGAGCAGCTGTAGCGCCGTAATAGTGCGCCGTTGTAACGCGAAAAAGGTGCAGCCCGACTAGTTACCCAACGATCTGCTGTCCCAAGAAGGTACATTGCCCTATCTGATCATCGCGAGGTGTGCCTATTGAGCGTTATGTGTTCAAAATATCTCTGTACATTTATTCTAGGTCCCAACACAGTGTGGGGGCATCCCACTAAGAACGCTATTTTTGCCTGAGCCTGAATTAGGAAGGCTTCCTGCTTCCATTAAAGCTTGCAAAACTGTAGGTGTGCATATCGACTCCTCATTGCAATAGCACCATATTTTACCCTGTTTAAAGTATTTGATTACTGATTCCCCAAAAGGCTCTCACAGTACCACCTCGTTGTGTCCTGAACGGAATGCGCCTACGTTGTGGGAGTCCTTCAAAACCGGTTATGGCAACCCGTGCTGATGGCGCCGCGGGTGTGACGCCGCAAAGCGAAAATTCGACATAACGATATACCCGTGCAAACTTTTCGATGGAGGATTCACTTAGCTGATTGATTCTCTTTTCAGAAGTGTCCTCGGAGCGAAAATGGAACGGTAAATAGGGAGTGTGCAATGTCTTCATCAACTACCATGTTTTTTTGGAACAGGCAGGCTCTCGACACAACAGGGTTCGTGAATTCAGAAATTTTGCGATTGCAGGACACCCTACAAAAATTTTTCTAGTGCTCATGGAGTTGGGGGAAGAGGCTCTCATTGTTGTCGTACTGTCGTCCCGCACGCGAAGCCATTCTAGAATCATTAGTTTGTATGCTCAAGTGTATATACTTACTTTTGCCTTACTTCGGAGAGGTGGGGGCTTACCCCTAAACTAAGACTTAGGCTAAAAGCCCAGGCAGAAATAGTGCCGGACGCCGAGCACAGTAAAGTGCATCCCTACTGCGTTAGTCCTGATTTACTTGCTGTTGGACAACGTACATAAACTATGTAGGAGGAATGCTACTTGGCAAGCAATCTCTTTCTTCAAAGGATTGGTGGTTTTGGCCTGGTATGCTAAGCTCAACGCAATGGTTCTGTAAATTAGCTTTCTTCTCCTAGGCTTTTTTTGTCCATCGTCTTTCCTGCTTTTTTGAACCTAAAGGAGTACCCCCTAATCGGTGTGTTAAGATACTTAAATAGTTTTACCCTGAAATTTCTATGTTTGCAGTTACTCAAACGTGCCGCCATGAGGTGTGAAAGTGTGCTCAGCCTCACAAGTGCGATTTTTCCCTTCTTCTATTTCAGGAAAATAGGCGAATTGGGAGGGTTCAATCAGCATATTACGATATCTTTGATTGTGGCTTGGCTGTTGATCTACCTTTGTGTGATGAAAGGAATAAAGAGCAGTGGAAAGGTGAGAAATGTTCTAGCTCCAGAACGGTTTAGACGACGTCGGGTCTTAGTGCATTGTTTCGAATCAAGTCGAAATCTCACTTATCCTAAAAATCTTATAGCTCGAAAATGTTCTCTTGCAGTTAGTTCCTTGATCACTACTACTAGCTGTTGGATAAATATGGAAGCAGTGCTAGGTATTTCACTATGAGGGAAGTAGTGAGTGGAATTCTGCTAAATGTCTCTGACTGAAAACATAACTGATGTCGTGAACTTATTTAACGTTTAGTGAATATTGAATTATTAATACATCCGCGACCGCGCCTGTTTTCGAAAAATGGCGTGTGCGGACCGGATCGATTGCTGCCGGCGCTCTCCTGTCGCCATGTGTGGCTGCCACTGTACCACGCGGCAATTTTTTATTTTCTTTGTATTTGATGGTTTTTTTGTTTTTTTTTTTCGTCAGTGTAGTTAAGGGAGGTGCCTATCCACTGTGCTCGAAGTCTAGTCGGTACTAATATAGTAGCTGGGGAGGGGCCACTCCATTGTGCTTGGCAACCGGCTTTATTTTTGCCTGGGTTTTAAGCCAATTTCTTACTTGAGGGGGGCCGCTATTCTCTCAAAGTGAGCCTTAGGTAAAAATATATGCTCGAGAATATAAACTGATGATTGTAGAATGGTTTCGAGTAAGGATTAACAGCGCGACGATCCGGGGCCCTCTCCAACTACATTAGCACCCTACGCTTTCGGTAATTGGAAAGTGCCGCTAGGATAGGCATCACATAAGTTTGTTCTATGATCATCTGTTTCGTGCGATGAAGCATTTTCTAATTACTTTTTGTGGCACTATTCAACTATCACTCCCCCAAACACCTCGAGTTGGTTAAAAGAATAATTTTCGCTGAAACTTCGCTCATGGGTGTTGTTTGGGATGCAGATTACGGATATGACTTTAACTTGTGATGCGGACGCCGTTTGGCTCAAGAAGACGCCAGCCTTGTTCATTTGTGCTGTAGTGCTGCTAATGTAACCGAGAGGCGGGGCATCATCGTCCTACTGTCGTCTTTCACCTGATACTATCCCATAATCGTAAGTTTGCACACTCAAACGTATATTTTCGCCCAAGCCTTGAAGAAGAATGGGAGGATTACCTTTCTTTTCAAGGCTTAGGCATGCGCGAGCAGTGGGTGCCTCCACTATATTGTCACAACAGTGGAACTAAACGAAGCCTCGAACGGATGTCATATTCGTTGTCAGCACCTCAAGTAACCCCTCTGGGCTTAGTTTCAGTGATTTTGGTGAGAAAATGAGCTGTTGCACCAACCTGGTGCAATTGTACCAAATTGACGCCGACGCCAAAAACGGGTGTCATATCCGTCCGTGTTCTGCACCCCAACTAACCTTCGGGCGGAGTTTCAGCATATTTGGTGAAGAAGTTCGCACACCAGTTCGGCGCGTTTGGCGCCAATTCGGCGTCGGAACCAAAAGCAGGTGTCATGCTCGTGAACAGCACCCTTAATCACCCCCTAGGTGATGTTTCAGCGCAAACTATTTTTTTGCCCATTCGACGGTTTTGGGGGACCTTATATGGGTATGGCCCTTTCCTCCAGACCCTGGCTTGCATAGAGCAGAAGGGCGCCTTCAGTTAATTGACCTAAAAACTTTCCTCACTGTCAAAAGGTGATACCAGGAGGTTCATGAAACGTCTGTCGGCCACATATGGCAGACACGGTCCGATCAGGACGAATTGGGTGTCAGCCACCGGTGGCTGCCATGGTCGCGAATAGATTAAGCAGTATCATGCTTTGACACGACTGTTGTGTCAAGAACATAGTTGGTTGTCTAATACGTATATGGTCCGGTAAAGCTACGGCGGCGGCCTCATTCCCGCTATGTTCTATAGGGGAGTGGTCTTGTGGGTTCTCGCCTAGACATCGAGGCAAGTAGCTCTGGGGTATCCATTACCTTTATGATATGTAAATGTGTTTATGTTACTGGCAAGTTTCTTGTGTGAAGGTATGTGGTTCGAAGATTGCTGGCCTATTTCGGCAACATGCTTCCAGTCGCGGGGTCACACATGAGGGGGCCGTATGCTATCCTCTCTCGGCCGGGGATGGGTCGACGCCTATGCTATGCGTCGCCAACCGCTGGAATTCTCACCGATGCACATTATCTTAGGAAGTGATCAGAGGGAGACTTCATTATGCCATAGTTTCTAGCATTATAGAGCTCGCCTTTTGTTGTTTTTCGGATTTTAGATCCGTCCGTGTTCGAGAGATGTTGCCACCGCTCAATGTTTTGGAGAATTGTCCCCTGTACAGCTTTTCCTTTCCTTTTTTCTTTTCACGTTACTTATGATTTCACCACGTTCTTGTCCACCATGTCCTAATCATCGGATGTTGTTGTTCTGGTAATAGAATTTTCATGTCTGTTCTCGCTTTTTTGTCATTTTTGTCAGCCGAGCTCTTTATAGTTTATTTTTCAACTGTGGCGATCCTAAAAATTGCGGAGCGGCTACTTCAGGCGTTTTGGTTACGGGACTGAATTCATTTCTGGCGCCTTTTGGTGTGGCAGCACGAAATTTACAAAAATACTATTGAAAGTGTTATTAGGTTGTCCGGAAAGTTTTCGGGCTGACGTCGGAGAACATTGTGTAGTTAGCAACTTTATTGACATCGTGTGCCGTGGATTTTGGAGTATTCGTAAGATCTGAAGTTGGCGTACAGAAAGGTTAGGTCGAGCCCCACAGGTAGCGAGCACGAGCCGCTCAAAAGTGCTTTCCAGCAATTTCTTCTGTACATATATATATATGTAGCAATTTCTTCTGTACATATATATATGTAGTACAAGTTCTCACGCATCTATAGGTATTATTGTTCTTCCTTTTCCGGATAACCTTTTTCGGCAAAATAAATATATCAAAGGTCAATGTCATCTTCATTACCGAAGGCTTTTTTTGAATGGCGTTAGATAGCGGAGGGAAAAAATGATCAAGCTCGAGAATTTTTTGGCGAGTCACTTTTTCAATATGCGGGAAGACTTGCCGAAAATTGCCTCGCCAAAATATTCTCGAGCTTGGATAAAAACTGCTGCCCCATCCACCTTATAGCACTGATCTTGCTCCATCGGATTATCACCTTTTCCTTTCCCTGTCTAACGCCATTCAAAGAAAAATTTTTGTATCGAAAATGAGGTTGGCCTTTGATATGTTTATTTTGCCGAAAAAGGTTATCTGGAAGATGGAAGACAATAACACCTATAGATGCGTCAGAACTTGTACTACATATATATGTACAGAAAAAATTGCTGGAAAGCAGTTTGAGGGAAAAAAGCAAGTTTTTAAAAAACGAAAGAACTTTCCCGACAATCTAATATGTTTGTGGTCGAGATTTATTGAGCAACTCGTCACCGTTGTCGAACTTGTGGTACCAGTAGAAGCACGTCGAGCGACAGGGAACTTGCCCATTTATTGTTTCCTGCAGAAAGCGATGGGCCTCGTTCGCGGATCGGCCGGAGCCTTATGTAGCAGCAGAACTGGTCGGTAGAGCATCCTCTTGTCATCCATTGCGAAGGCACTACTGGGGGCAGGAGACGATATCTCGCACATGCTGCTGACAGGTGCAAACCCCGGACATGAAACACAAATCCCTCAAGTTAGGTCCGCTCACAACATCGGGTGACGAAGATATGTTGTTTCGAACCTTACCATACATTTAGTCCGAAAACTTTCCGGACAACCTAATATTTAGTATCCGGAAAGTACCACATTCATTCTTTGTGGAAATGTCGCTCAGCTCCGTATAATTGCTTCATTCCTAGGTAGAATGTGGAAGAAAGTAGAAAGTTCTAAGTATCGCATTTTTGTAGGTTTTTGGTAGAAAGCGATGTTATGTGACAGGATGTTTGATAGTGATGTCATATTCGTGACGAGCACCTTCAATCACTTTTATGGGTGAAGTTCCGGCCGAAATACTCATATTGCTCAGTTTGGGGTTTCCTTACTTATAGTTGTTGATTAGCACCGAATCATGCTCTGTCACACGGCTAAGGAAAAGTCATTCAAAGCTCGCGCCATTTCAACTTTGCTTCTGTGCCTCCTCGGGTAGCTCCCGACAGCATAGCATACGGCTGGTGGGGAGGGATCCCCACCACGAATCTCATGCGGCTCGGGACGTCTCCCCGTACTGGGCGAGCATAGCATACCATCTCAGATGGAAGAGTACGCGACGCTATCGCAGCTCCTTCTCCGTTAAGGACGCATTCAGACTTTGCGTTCCGGCGACAGGGCTGGCTGCGTTTCTCTGCCTTTCCAGCTCTGCCACCCTATCTCGTTGTCCGCGTCCTCTCTTCACCTTCCCTTGCCACTCCTGCTTGTGAACACGGCCACGTCCTGTTGACGCAAAGTATGAACGCGGTCTAAGGCTTGAGCAAATCTGGGGATGTCTGTACGGCTATAGGACACACCTCCATTTGCTAGAACGATGTTGTCAAAAAGAACCAGCAATCGCCCAATCAATGGATGTCGCTATTCAATGTTTGACAAGTTCGACCGTCACTTCAGTTCCCCAA
Organism: Trichostrongylus colubriformis; assembly: GCA_963978905.1. Lineage (NCBI taxonomy): Eukaryota > Metazoa > Nematoda > Chromadorea > Rhabditida > Trichostrongylidae > Trichostrongylus > Trichostrongylus colubriformis. The sequence continues at coordinate 38,156,298 of OZ022261.1, read as the reverse complement.
TAGAACAGCACTCGAAAATCTTTTATCAGTAAAAAACAGGTGAGGTTGAGGCACGTTGTGTGGTTGGCTAAATACGGTTCTAATGGAATTGACACGGTCTGTTGGCGGAGGATGGTCACCGACCATCGGGAAAATACTCGTTCATTGCATTTAATAACAACTTTCATCATGTAGCTCTACCTATGATTCGAATTAAGCTTGTATCTTGAATAATAGCGATGGATTTAAGGTGATGTATGCAACAGCGACTTTTCCGTACCTTGTGACAACGATATTTCTTATTCGCTCTGTCACTTTGGAAGGTGCTATGAAAGGACTGTGGCACATGATAAACCCCGATGTGAGTTGTGAAGCTAATACTTTTATAGTGGTAAAGAGTCATGATTTCCTCGTGGTAGCGTTAAACCCTATCTGGATGCCACTAAAGCTGGGGTGTGTCCTATGTAGAAGAATCGCGTGGCAGCCCGCGGAGAGCGGCGAGCTGCACGGCGTGTGCGAGTTGATTTTTCGCGTGCGATTGCGTACAAGTTCGTTAAGCCCAAAATCGTTTTTCCCACAAAGTTTTCTCGACACCAAAAGTGACTAATTGCACTCTATGCTTCCTGCTTACGATAAGTGCAGGCACAACAGAAAGGAAGAATGACTTTGTTAGGAAGCACACATCTTTTTATACACTCCATTCCACTAATCAGTCCCCCCAACTGATCCTTCATCATTCTTTCCTCTTCACCCATCTCTCACGCTCCCTTACAAGTATTAGTCCTTTAGTAATCCTAGGAGTGCAAGCTGTTGAACCAGATTCAGCCCTTGAAAATGCCTTATTTCGTTGACATTGCACCACGAACCATTATTGATTGCATTATTTAATCAATGAGAGCAGTGATGGTCCGTGGTGCAATTTCGAAGAAACTTTTTTGTTTTTTTTCGCTTCCACTAACAGAAACCTGCTTTCCGAGACTCCCGGCTAGGCCAGCTTCTCATTCCTTTGAGGGAAGATAAGCAGTTGACTAGTGTTATCGCAATAGGGGGCATTTCATCATGGACATTGATTACCTTAGCCTAGTAGAAGATAGGAATCACTTTGTAGAAGATAGGAATCACTTTTCTACACTGAGGCTCAGGCAAAAAATAAAAAAAGCAAAAATGTTTGCCTAAGGGTGCAGACTGATCCGTCAAAAATCCGCTCAAGATAGATGGGCAACTTTTCATCAGATGCCCCCCCCCCCTGCCTCATTGCGATAGCACCCTGCAATATACAGTCTGCATACTGCGTCATGGTTATCAGCCATCAAAACACAACAAATGCAGCTTTACGAAGGGCTCCCGCGGTGCCATAATTTTTGTTTCAGGGCGGTACCGCAGCTCTCAGCGGCAGTTCGCTTATGGCTCCGCGGGTGTGACGCCACGAAGCGATTTTTCGATAAACATACACATCCCTAAAGCTGCAGTATAGTGATTGTCGGCTGATGAATTCATGATGACCGGTTGATATGGTGTGCAATCGACTCGGTAGCAGCAAGGAAGCAGCAAAATAACCTAGCAGTGGTAGTTGCAAAATAACCAGCAATATCACATGCCTGGTGTGGGTAAATTTGGTAGATATCGTGCAAAGTGGCGACATCAATAGAGTTTTGCTAATAGTACGTCGGTAATACAGCTTAGGTAGAACAGGGTGCGCCCACATTTCAAAGGTTGACAAATTGAGCAATCGATCATAAGCGGTGATGGCTCTGTAATCCTTTTTGTCATTCACCGTAGAACACATAATTAATTAACACATAATCACGATAATTGGATCAGCAGTGCACGGTTTGAAAATGACAGGCAGCTTTCTCCGAATGAGATTTGTTCGATGTTGTTTGCAGGAAGCAAACGCTGCCATCCGGTTGGCACTTTGAGTCCACCACGTGGCTGCATTGTTTCCAGGAGTATAGGATTTTTTAGAAAAAGAACCGCTACACCAGCGCACCTGTAAGAACGGCTGGCTCCACAGCATTGCTTTTCTCAATCGTCTCAAATTTCTATGATATTTTAGTGTTGCATTATCGTGTTAAATGTGCACTCGAATTAATTTTCGATTTTAGCTGCACAAACTCTACAGTCCCACGGTGTGGCTTGAAGCTGCCACACAAATCTTCTACAGCATGGGCCTAGGATTTGGAGGTGATTTTGCTCAGTGATAAGATGTAATACTTTCTATTTTTTTGAACGGCAAAACGGGTGTGTACACTCATGACAAATTTGCGACGTCGCACTCGCGGCGCCGTCAGCTCGACTTGCCGCGTTCAGTTGGAATTCCGCTCAGGACGCATGGTTTTGGCACCATGGAGCTCCTTCAAAAAGTAGCTGTTTGTCTCATCATTATTTAAAAAAACAATAACTTTTGTGCTCTAAAAAACAAAATAGTGACATAAAAGTAAAAGATACGACAACATTACACGATTACAATCCTAATTAAGAAATAATCAATTCGAGTGTGAAACTCTAAAGGGAGTGTGGCAGTATAGGCAATCACACGCGTAGAGATCCGCGGTGCGAAAATTTGTCATAAGTTTACACACCCCATCAAAACAACCCAACTTGGTTACCACGCCGCGCAGATCTGGTCACCGCGTCGCTACGGGACCAGCATGGCACTTGTCGCGCGCAGTGACCTTATTCACGTGGTGCGCTAACCCAGTAGGGCCCTGGTGCCCACCCTTCCCTATGCTAGTTCATCTTTGGACAGAAGTAAATCTTTGTTGCATGCAATCGACGTTCCGCGCTTGCACTGTCAACCCATACACTTCCAGTATTTCCTGCGGAGGTTGCACTATTGGCTTCAGCCATAGCGCGTGTTTACTCTTTTTTTCAGGTCTTATTGCCTTCGGCTCGTACAACCCGATCAAAAATAACTGTAAAAAAGATGCCAAGTGGTTGGCATTGTGTAATGTTCTCACATCACTTTATACTGCTCTCGTGGTCTTCTGCGTTCTCGGATATATGGGGCACAATACAATGAACACCTGCATTGAAAAGTAGGCGAAGCTCTTCGAACTACCTTATCCTTCTCGTGTAATCATGGACGATGTATCGTTTATTTGCTTACTCGCGTCTCTTCCGTAAGCATAAAAAGCTATATATCATTGTTTCTGATAGTAATGCCTGCAGCGTTGTTTCTGATTTCGATATTCATGCACCAGTGTCAGCAGACATCTTAAAGGCACCGAGAGGGATATATTTGGGGCACCGAGAGGGATATATTTGGGAGACTGTGAAGCATGAAAGTAGGGGTGCTGTGCAGTGCAACAGTAGAGAAAGAACGACACAAAACGGTGTAAAAAACCAAGAACTAGAAGCCCGAAAACTCTCCTCTTCTCTCCCGTCCCTCTGCATCACCACCCGGGCAAAGACTGCAGACGGGCGGACAGGCTAATCAGCTGGCCGCGAACTTTGTCCCGTCCTCGCCGGCGACTCGCCCGGCTAATAAACTGCAGAACGGCATGCCTTATTGCGGGATCGCGATAAGGCCCAAAACCGCGCTATTTCTGCGATTTCGCTACACATCACCTCTCTGAAGTGGAAGGTTGTTCAGAGAACATGTATTCTCAATTCTCACTTTCTCCTCACTCTTCCCAGTGTTTTTGAAGGCACCACTCCAGGAAAGGTGATGCGTAGCAAAACTCGCATTGAAAAAGCGCGGCTTGGGGTCTTATCACGATCCCGCAGCACGGCGTGTCGTTCTGCAGTTCATCAGCCGCAAGTTGCCGGCCAGGGCGGGACAACGTCGCGACCGGTTGATTTCACCTCTCCGTCCGTCTGCAGTTTCCCCGGACAGTGACGCAAAGGGGCGCGAAAGAGAGAGGGAGTTTTGGGTTACTGTTTATCATTTTTTTTGCCGTTTTGTTCCATTATCTGCCTCTACTGTTGCACTGCTGAGCACCCCCTACTTTTCCACAATCTGCCAAATTACCCCTCCCGGGTCTTTAACTAGGTTTAAATGCAGCAGTGACGATAATTTGGTGTATTATGTAGATCGGAAATTCATTGTAGTGCGACAGCGAAAAAGAGACGAAATGAACTGACAGAGAAACCGAGAAACGAGACGTTATCCTCCACGTAGACTTATGCGGCGGATGTATTTTGCGGCACGCCAGCTTACTGTATATTCATAAGGCAGGTGAATCTAGATGATGGCGGTCATGCACAGCACGTAATACCCGCATTTGAGGAAGGAGCTAGCTGAACACGAGGTCGAGCTATCGTAGAGTTTTGTGTTAGATGGGAAGCGCGTCCTCCAGCATTTAGGTAACGCTCACTCGTCGCCTCAGGACTCTCGAAACCGTCACTTGCGCAAGAGTTTTCTACAGCGCAAGACCCTCTCTACATCCACTCGGAAAGGCTGCCACTAGACCGCTTGTGCTGACGCCTCCACTTATACGCCCGCCCTCATTTCCTGCTTCTCAGGAGGGAGGGGGCATTGCAGTAGTGTGCTCTGCGTCTCTAACGCAGGGGTAGAGCCCAGAGAAGTCATAGCGCTAGCCGAATCGGGTTCGAATTCTGCATAATAACGATTCTGATGATGCAAATTCGTGCTTTTTCTTCATCCTATGTTAGCCTGAGCCTAAGCTTTGTGGAAGGAGACTCCCTGGCGCTACTGGAGTTAGGGGGGGGGGGGCACTCGACGAAAGCATAAGTTGCGCCCAATTTCTGCTTTCAGGCACTCTCAAAGTTTGGGGTTTGGCTATGGGTCAGCGACTAGCACCGGTACTTGCGATCTGCTTAATGAGCAGAATTGAAGAACCAGTACTGAGTCGTTTGCCTTTAATGTACTGTAGATATATTGATGACTGCTTCATCGTAACATCAACACAGTCCGAAATGGATGAGTGTTTTCGCTTATTAAGTGAGCAATCACACATATCAAGCTCACACGGTAAGTTCCTAAGCACGGTTACCATACCTTAACACTCAGGTCAAATTGTCTGATGGCATTGTTAGCGTAAAATGGTATCGCAAACCTAGCTGTAAGAACGCTTTGATTCGTGCTTCATCTTCTCACTCTGCTGCAGTGAAACGTGCTGTCGTTAAGAACATGATTACTACAGCAACCAGTATGTGTACTGGCGGCGAGGAGCGGCAGGAGTCAAGGCGTTTAGCTACACGCATAGCTGCCGAGAATGTTTATGCGGTACCCATACGTCGAACACCCTCTTATACTGGTCCACAACGGCGCATATCACGTCAAAGAAAACTCCCCTTATGCCTTCCAATTATCTGCGATAGTGTCACTGCTTCAATACAACGTAGTGTTGTGCGAGCACAGTTACAGATGATGTTGTGTTAGTGAATATTCCTAATCACAACATTAAACGTCAACTTGTTCGCAACAGACTATACGACAAGCAGTGCATGACTCCAAACTGCATTACATGCCCATACGGTAAGCCCGGGAATTGTGAGAAAGCTGCAGTGATTTATCAGCTTGAATGTAGGGCTTAAAATAGCACTGATATTGGAGAAACAGGAAGGGCACTAGCTATTCGCGTTAAAGAACACCTAGCTGGGAAAAGGCGTGATATCATTACCACCCCACCTGGCAAGCATAAGATTGAGGAGCACACTAAGAACGACTTTGATGTTAAGTGTATCTCCTTCCCCAAGGCTTAGGCTAACACAGGATAGAAAAAAGCACGAATTTGCTTCATCAGAATCGTTTCTTTGTAAAATTCGAACCCGATTCGGCAGGCGCTATGACTTCTCTGCGCTTTAACCATAGCGTTAGAAACGCAGAGCACAGTGCGCTGGCCCCCCCCTAACTCCAGTAGCACCGACTCCCTTACCTTACAAGGGAGGCCCATCAGGTCAAGGTGAGCTTTTTCAAAACGGTTTTTTGCGTTTCGTAGGGTCTCATACATGTAGCAAAAAACCGATCTCAAATTTGGCTAAATGGTTTTGGGGGGCCCAGAAAATGAGTGCCAAAAGTTGCGTAGAAAGAAACAATTTTGACCAGTTTGCTGCAATGCTTTCCAGCTGCGGCGTTCAGTATATCAATATCGGAAGACTGTCTTCAACCTACGTCAAAACCACTGCGAGCTGGTTCAAAAATGTAGAATCTCTAATGGTAACTGCTAAACGAGGCAAAGAAGACTCATAGGGGATGCACAGGAGAGAGTTGTCGCAGTGGTTGGATGGCCGAATGGATAGTGGGACGGACTGGCATTGGCACGGTGGAGGAGGTGTTTGCGGTTCAACTCCTCTTGCCGTTTCCGCTTTTGCATTTTCTGGATTTTCTTGGTCCAGTGCTTTACTATTTGCGCACATGCAAAATGACTACAATTTTCGTCGCTGGGGCACAAAAGTGACCTCATTTACAAGCTTTGAGCGGTCAACGTGTTTGGACACTTCGGCGCCCCTAGCACGCTTGCCAGACATCTTCGTGCGAAACTAGTGTGATATTCGTGCTCAGGAGACTCAACTAGCCCTAGATACGAAATACTATCCAAATCGAGATTTTCACCAAAACTCGAGACAGTGGGGTGGACATGGGCACACAGTCAGTGCTCTACTTGTACACACGAACAACTTACAGCCTCGTTAAATGCAATGGAGCATGTGCAGAATCAACGCATTCCAAGTGAACTGCACCTAGCAACACCATGCGATGGCCAAAGATAGCAAAGATTTCCTTATATGAGCTACCGACTTCTTTTCGTTGAGCGTTCTTTACTATGGTAGTAGTAGTACTAGTGATCCCCCAAATTTTCGAGTTTGGGTCAAAATCTCGATTAGGCTGGAAACTTGTTACCTAGGGTAGTTCGACTTCCTGAATATGAATGTCACACGTGCTTTGCGGGAAAACGCCTAGTTTTCCTGTTATGAGCGTTGGCAGGTCCAAACAAATCATTCGCCTAATACGCAAAAATACTGAAGATAGCGGTTCCCCGACATAATAAAAATTGATTTTGCACACATTTTGCACGTATGGTCATACTTGAGCATAAGTGGATGGAAACTGGAAAAATGCAAAAATTTGTCCTCAGTGGGGATCGAACCATCAACCATTTTCTGGGCCCCTCAAAACCATTTAGCCGATTTTGAAACCGGTTTTTTGCTTCATGTATGTGACCCTATAAAATGCAAAAAACCGTTTTGAAAAAGCTCACCTTGACCTGAAGGGCCTCCCTTGTTAGGCTTGGGCGAATACGCGTAAGTGGTTGTTTAGTCCATGTGAAGCGAATTTTACGTAACATATTAATGGTAGGATAATTCAATCGTTCTCTCAATTAGTTAGCTGTATCTAGGCATGAAATGACCTTGAGAGTGACTATAAGCTGAAATTGGGCGCGACTTATGCTTTTGTCGAGTAGCCCCCCCCCCCCCCCAACTACCTTAGCCCCCTCTTTTTCAGAGTTCCACTCTGAAAGAATAACTAGTTTGCTTGTGTAATTATGTATTTCAGAGATATGGAAATAATGTTGTCTATATTCCCAGAGAACTTCTCCACTGTTGATGATGTTCATAAAATGTTTGACCAGGAACAGTATATAGATGTAAGCATTTCATGTTAATGCTTTTAGTGAGCTCACCAATGCACGCAATCTTTCAGCTCATGCAAAATAAGTTCACCGGAGAATTCGGCAAAATGGCTGCGCATTCACAAATGTGTAACTACGCAACCATTATATCTGAGGTGCGTTTCGTTACACTATTCGCTTAATCTTTGTTAGCCTGTCACTGAGACAAACGCAGTTTTTTCTGCTTACTCTGGACGGCTATGCTTTGCGGTCCTAAATTTTCTTTGCAGTTTGACCCCATCCTTTTTGTGCTCGGTGTTATCAGATAGTCAGTTCAAGTCTTGGTTGATGTAGAAATGTAATCTGCAATTGCAAAAGTAACACTGTTCAATTTTAAGGCTGCTGAAGGTACTGGTCTAGCATTTGTCGTATTTACCGAGGCAATTTTGAAGTTTCCGTTTCCACCGGCTTGGTCGATTCTCTTTTTCTTAATGCTTCTCTCTCTCGGTCTCGGGAGCATGTTTGGTAATGGTTTCTACAACGTTTATTAAACTTTTGTTTGGCAATATTCCAACAATGTATTCCTTCATTCATGAACTTCATTCATTCAGGAAAATATTCCTTCATTCATGCTGGGATCCATCAGTAGTCAGTAGCTGCCACTTGATTACACAGCCTTTCAAATAGTTTTAAGCCCTTCTATGTATGATCCGATGCAGCGATGTGCGTATGGATGTGCTCAGCGCAAGCACAAAGAACATTCTAAAGTACCTGTGGTGGTTAGCTACAAACAACCTCACGTCTTCACTACCTCTGTTTGAATCTCATCAGCTCACTTTTTGTCCTAATTTCTACTCTTCTGATCTACTCTCAGCTGTTTAACAAACACCAAACTTTTGGTTTATTGTATTGGATGAGTGATGCGTGGAAAACTTCTCTCATAGATTCTATATGTTAGTTTGGAATTATGGGCCAGATGTACTTTGGTCAGTTTTGAAATAGCAGGCTGTGCTCATCTGATTCAAAGACATAATGAGTTTTAGGAACTTATTCCCCAGTATAGTGTCCTTCTCTGACTAGGGAAGGTATTTTACTTCCCATGGAACTTTGAAATGAGACCCGGGGGGATCGATAGAGCTTCGAACGCTGATTATAATTGTGAAAACCAAAATTGCTACCTGGCACTCTGAAGCGAGTTACGATGGGTCAAAGTTTGCCTGTGATTTGCCTGTGACACCTCATTGGCGAGGCACTTTGCCATCAGACGGTTTGTCGAAATGGCCATTTGCAATTAGACACAAACCACCGCACGCAGCTTTAAATGCTGATCTCAAATCTGTACTCAGAATCTGTCAAACAATTACCTGAACGAAGTTATGAAGGTTTTTCTGAAAAAAAAGAGTAATACCATTTCATGGTATGTTTGGGAGCCCATAGCGCGCGAGCCATACGTTTTCACGCAAAACCAGTGTGATTTCCGTGTTCAGGGGATCAAATTACCCTATGGGACGAGTTTTCAGCCAATTCGAGAATTTGACCAAATTTCGGAAAAATTGTTGGGCTATTGGCTGGCAACCCATTAAACAAAGGAGAAGTCGTTGACCCTCGCCCAGCAAATGCTCTTATTTGGCGCTTGTTACGTGCGTTTAGTGCGATGGGCAAGTGTGATAGGTATGTTTAGCTTACCTTGAACAGCTTGCAGGATTTTTTGTGGAAGGAAATTCAAAAACCCCTACTTAACCCTTGGCCACCCCCAATTTTCCGAAGTTGGGCCAAAAACTGGATCCGGCTGAAAATTTGCACAGAAGGGTAATTCGACCCCCTACGCGCGAATATCATACGGGGAAACGCTTAGAAGTGAAAGAAAAGCACTTACTGACAATGAAACACAAAATGCAAAAAAAACCGCTCCGGCGGGAAGCAAACTCACGACCTCACGCCTGCAGAACCGGGGCACTACCACTGAGCCATAGAGGCGACTACTGGCTCTGCGCTAGTCATGCTGACGACGAAGCGCCTCGCCATTGAGATGTCACAGGCAAATCACAGGCAAACTTTGACCCATCGTAACTCGCTTCAGAGTGCCAGGTAGCAATTTTGGTTTTCACAGTTATAATCAGCGTTCGAAGCTCTATCGATCCCCCCGGGTCTCATTTCAAAGTTCCATGGGAAGTAAAATACCTTCCCTAGTGAGTACAGCTGAGCACTTCGTGGATGTCCTTCATGATAAAAAGCTCCACTGTCACCTTTCTTGAATCTTTTGATCATTCCTTCTGTATCTCTTTCGCATCCTTCATTTCCTATGCGCATGCATGTGGGTTATTGGGGTCTGTACCCTAATGTCAGGATGCCGCACTGCGGCATGTCGCAAGTCAAACAATGCGGACGAGCTAAATTGTTGGGTCCCGAAGTGATTAGAAGTCAACTGCGTATCGCACCATTTGCATTACGTTGTAATCGTTCCAAGACCCAACTACCGCGACGCGCAAAGCTCGCACACACTGTGTCGCACGCCGCTCATCGTCATGCGGCATCCTGACATTAGGGTACAAACCCGGGTTATTGTCGGCATCTGCAATCTGTCCCAGTTTGTTTTTTTCTCTTTGTCATTATGGAACTTACTGAGTGGCACAACGAAATGTGTACCCTCATGTTAGGTTTTCGCACCGTGGCGTGTCGCAAGCGAAATGATGCGGATGAGCTGAAGGCGCCGTGTTGTTGGATCCCAAAGCGATTAAAAGTCATCTGTGCACGGCGCCCCTAGCATTACCATGTAATCGCTCTAACATAAGACCCAACTATATAGCAGCGCGCGTAGCTCGCACACACCACGCAGCACGCCGCTCGTCGTGATGCGAAATCCTGACATAAGGATACACACCCCAAGACGCACAGTTTTGAAATTCTCTTCAGTGAAAAAGCATACCTTGCACAAAATTTGATGGTAGTTCACTCACTACTGATTTGCTGTGCCAGTAAAAATGATTGTTTTTCTGCTTTTCTGCTTGGGTGCCATGGGATTCCATTTAGAAATAAGGTACAAGGTGTGCTCAAGTTTGATAGCAAATTTTTGATTCCCTTCTCTGTTGTATTGAAACGTCCCATTGAAATTCCTTTCTGCTTTGTTCAGGCACACTTGAGGGAGTCATCACATCTTTAAATGACTCGCATTTGATCACTGTCACTAAGCCAGTGCTCACAGCCGTACTTTGTGCTTCAGCCTGTCTCGTTGGATTGCTTTTTTCGACTCGAGCCGGACAGGTACTTAGATACCCGCATTATTAATTGCACAAATTTGACATACTTAGAATCCTATGGCGTGTGCTGCAGACTCAGCCCATGGACATTTTTTAAGGAATACGTAAAAGAAGGTCGCATTCGACAGTGATCAGATTTGCTGTCTTGCTTCCAGCGGCTCCTAAAACAGTAGCCTCTCGAGGATTCCTCCGCCATTGTTTGACCCTGATCCAGCCCACTTTCCCCTGTCTACCCGGGTTGAATAATTGCAGGTCTAGTGCACCTGTCCAGATAAGTATTCGGGTTGTGCCGATTTTCATGTTTTAGAGCTTTATACATTGTAAAATGGACAATGTTTCGAATTCTGTTGGAAATCTAATCTGCCACCCCCTGGAAGAAATTTAGTGGTATGTATTCATTCTATAGACGCCTGCTTTTCAGTATTGGGTGGCACTATTTGACTCTTTTGCCGGTTCCTACGCTCTGATGTGCGTGGCATTTTTCGAGGTGATCGCCGTGGTGTATGTGTACGGCTATAGACGGTATTATTTCCAGTGCTTTTTTGTTCATCCAGTGTTGTATACCATAAGAACTATTATAGATTCTCCCGAGATATTGATTTTATGACTGGATCGACTCCTGGTCAGTACTGGTTGATAACCTGGCGTTTTGTCGCGCCAATCATCATGGCGGTCTTATTTACATGCAGCGTTGTGCAAAGTTTCTCGAAGCCAACCACATATTATGCTTACGACAGTGAGACGGTAATGTTTTGATGCGGAATTGACAGGAAGCGGCAATACTGCTTATTTTGAGCATATATACTGAGAAAGTCTGTTTCCAGTGGTTTTATTCTTGATAGAAAGCATGGTGTGGGTTCGGGTCCCGCCCCAGACCGAAGCCTTTGACCATGACTCAGCAAACTTGTAACAACTTTCCAAAGTTTTTAAGCTAGGGCAGCATGAGTGTCGGTCTTACGTAAGTACCCATTATCCGTGAATACTACGTGTATTATGATTTGGCACTGACGAGCATAATCGCCGAATTGGTAAGAGCCAAGCCTTGAAGACAGCACTAGGGATAATGTGGTATTACAAAATGCTTAGAAGAAGTCATTCACATGGAAATTATGGGCCTAAAAATCTTATTTATGGCGAAATCCCCATCGAAAAGCTCCCCCCCCCCTTCCTCCGAGCTATAGTAACTTCGTAATGGTTAACAGCTGACACCTTCTGATGACAGACCCCGCCTACAGGCGACGTGATTCCTGTTGGCTACGATGAGAGCGGCCAAGGATATGCGGCAGGATCGAAGGTATTGCGGCGCGCTTTCGCAGTTTTAGCTCGAAGCTCACTCCTGAAATTGGACCATGTCGTATTTTCAGACATTCCCTTGTGTTTACTTGTCAACATGCCAATGGAAGAATAGTCCAGACTACCTGCCTCTTGATCGAAAGGTCGTCCGCGTCGGGAATCAACTGTGAGAAGGGGATCTTATTTCTCGGGTCCTTGGCTATTTCCTTCCGTTTTTTATCACCGTGTTGATACTAAGCACCTCGACTTTCATAATCATCACATTTTCCTGTTCGTCCGAATTGCCCCTGTCGCTGCCTCCAGGAGCGAGCGCTGTCGCAGTAATTAGCCACATACGAAGTCACACGCTTGCCGACCCCGCTAGTTCAAAAAAAAAAATTTCGTCTCGGTGTGAAACCTTGACACTGCGTGCAAGTGAGGAGGTATTACACGTCAACATAAATAAGGTGTTATAGTATCTTGCGTGGATGGATAGATCCGTTGGGTACTGGAACCGTTGCTGATGGCGACGGTAAATGACACCCCTGTCGTACTCAGGTAAAGGATTACGTTCCCATGGTGTAGCTCCCTGTTGTGTGGTTCTATCATAAACTCCTTATTGATTAAAATAGAAGTGTTCAAGCGGGTTTTGATGCTTTGTTCTCTAACGGTTAGCTCCTTAGCACCATTGCCCTGATTACTCGGTATCAATGTTACCTGAGAAGCCCTGTCTTGCTCATGCAGCGGGTTGGATTAAAATCGATCGATTAAAAGCGAAAAAAATTCAAGAGAAAGAGGAAAAAGATGCAAAGTAATCTATCACTGTGGCATTTTCTTTTCAGACAAAGCTCAGGGAGACCGAATATCCTATATGGGCCATGTTCATAGCTCTCGGTATGGTGTTGCTGGCAATCTTGCCCACGTTTAGCGTTTGGTTTTTGCGGTATTTCAAGATTTGGAAACTCGAGGCGGACATCCCGGCGGTAAGATTCCTTTCTTTTCATCTATCTAACACTGGTGAGAAGTGTGTGAACACTGGTGAGAAGTGTGTGAAAGACTGTAGATGAGAAACTTGAATTTTCCACGTTCATTGTTGCCTGCAGTCAAATACACAACTCTTCATTGTTGCCTACAGTCAAATATTCAACTTTTACTTAAAACCTCCGTTATTCGCCATCTAACATTCTTCTCGCAACGTTCGTGGGCAGTACCTACGTCAGAATGCTTCGTCGCGTGCGTACACCGCTGGTTAACCCGTAGCATACCGCGTGCAACACCATGGTGGTTCAGACCACATTTTTTGCTTTTTTGAAGAGGATGCGTGGTCAAATACTAGCACCGAATGTTTTCGAATATGGAGAATAACATTTCTGGGACCCTTCTTCTAAAAAAAGTAAGTCGGATTCGGACAACACGCTTTCGAACAGCATATACAGCAAGGAGCCACAAAACAGACTTATTGTTTGTGACATTATACATAAGCATACATTTCTTGTAATGTTTTTTCAACAATCTGAACAATAACAGTCTTCACTTGAAAACATTGGTGTTGGTTACTTGGTCATATAATAAACCAGTTGGCTGGCGCGCACTTCTGTGCGCGAAACACCATGTGCGTCAGTAGGCCGATGGAAATTGCTATTTTTCTTGAGGACAGAGTATTTCAGTGCACGTCCCACCCACAGTGGACGGAGCTTAAGATGGTCCTTGTGTGGTCTTTACTTCTTGTTCCATTCCCTACCTATACCACACTTGTCCCCATCTCCACAGGTCGTTTTTCATGTAACGTTCAAGCTCCGCCCAACACTACAAATGCTTCCTGTGCCCACGCCTCTTTCATGACTTTGAAAAACTCAGTCCTGACCTCAATCCACCCCTCTCTCACATTTGGGTCATATTGGAATCCAATCTACAATCTTCGGTCTATAAAGGAAGATTCCACGGTACGCTCCGCCCATCGTGTGCGGAGCTCAACTTGGTTCATGTGTGGTCTCCACTTCTGGTCCCATGCCCTACCCATATCACACTTGACCGATCTCCACAGGTTTTTTTTTTCATATAATACCTAATTTCGTGACAGACGGAGGGACGGACAAAGGGACAAACCGAGGAGGGGAGGAACGGACGGACGTACAGACAGACGCACGAGCAAAAGCAGCTTCGATCCGTTATGTGTGAAGGAGCGCACCAAATGCTGCCTCTGACGTATGAAAGACTGTAGATAGTATTCTGCATGCTGCAAACAAATACAGTGCCCCTACTCGTTGTTTTACATGGCCCATATAGTTTTCCATAGTCATATGTATACGATCGAGTAATTCGTAAGGTGGAGGTTGCAGGCCGACAGCAATTCACAAGGTGATCAAGTGAGTCAAGGTGAGTAGGAGGAACTTTCAGCCCATTATTAGACGTATCGTGGCAGCGCTGCCAAACTCCCCGAATTTGGTTATCAAAGGGCGCTCCATTCCTTGCAGTCAAGAGAATGGTAAACTGTTGTTTAGAATTGGCGGTCAGTTCGATTCAGGCGCTAGGGCAAAAAAAAAGTGATTCGTATCGATTCGGCGATGAGACTATCATGAGTAAACCGGGGTTATCAAGATCGGTATGTATCTGCTTCCTTGGGTGTGTACCCTTATGCCAGGATTTCGCACCGCGACGTGTCGCAAGCAACGCGATGCGAACGAGCTAAAGGATCCGTGTTGTTGGGTCCCGAAGCGATTACAAGTCAGGTGTATATGGCGCCCCTAGCATCACCCTGTACTCCACTCTAAGGTCCAACGCTAGCGGCGCTCATAGTCGCACACACCGCGTCACACGCCGATTGTCGTGATGAAATCCTGACATTAGGGTGCTCACCCTGTTTCCTTGCGCCTAACTCCGCCTCACTCGCGTTTACCTAATCGATATGTATGTTCTCTTTCGAAATAAAACAGCTATAAACAATGAAAATAGGATCGCGGGATTTCCTCTTGTTTTTTGCGCCCCTTTGTATCATTAGGCGGTGGGGTAGATGCGCACGAGCGAGAGGCTAAATCAGCCGGCCGCGAACGTGATCCCGCCTTCGTCGGCAGCTCTTCTGGCGGATAAATGGCAGCGCGATTCGCAGAGCTGCGGGATCATGATAAGCCCCCAAGCCGGGCTTTTTCAATGCCTTGCGCTACACATCACGTCTCCTGAAGTGGAGTATTTGTTTTTCAGAGAAAATGCATTCCTCGTTCTCACTCTCTCCTTTTCTATCATGGTGCCTCCAAAGAGCTGCACCCGTCCCCTCGCGCGAAGGACCTTATACTTGTCGCACAATACTGCGCGCATCACTTTACGTAATAATCTGCGAATGCAAAACAGGCTCGATTTTTGTCTGCTGATAGTGATCTTAAATGATCCCCTTTCGCACCCTCCATGTGACGTTCGGAATGTTGTGCGCCAGCCAAGCTGGTGTATTAGTAAGGGACTTTGGTTAGAGAAGAATGCGTAGAAGCAGTGACTATTGAAAATAGTAAGGTGATGACGCACTCAATTGAAATCAAACTCACTTTTCGCTAACTTTGAAGGGATTCACCTTACTAAACATTGAGAAGAAACTCTATTCAAAAAACAAGCCTTAGAAGTCTTATCACCTAATATAGATTGCAGAAAACAGTTGAAAATGAATTAGTAAGTCAGAGTATATTTCGAGAAGTTCCTCTTCTCTGACCTGAGCAAGGGTGCACCAGACACATTATGTCGACCCTTTTTTCCTTATGTAACAAACAAAACTTGAAGTAGTCTTTGCTTATCGGCCGTTATCAGTTCTAAACACCCACTGTTGGTGCCTTCCTGCACCCCCATAACACTCTAAAAATCAGGATGCTGTGATTGCGGATACTTGAGTCGCGAATTTCCGGTCAAACTCACATACACACACGCCGAAGGCTTGGCCATTGTACGTATACCAGTTGGGCTAGCGCACACTGCTGCGGGCGTGCTGCGGGCGTGACATCATGGGCGACAACGGGTCGGTCGGAATTGTCTTTCTCCCACGTTTGGGTCATATTGCAATCCAATTAACAACTTTCAGTCTGGGAACGGAACATTCTAGTTCACACTCCGCCATCTGTGAGCGGACCTTAACTTGGTTCATGTGTGCTCTTTACTTCTTGTCCCATGCCATACCCATCCCGAGCTTGTCCCCATCTCCATAGGCTGTTTTATGTAATGCCTAATTTCGTGACAGACAATGGAACAGAGGGACGGGCACAGACGAAGCGTTTTATATACAGGGTGGCTCCTAATTATTTGCGCGTAGTATAGCGTAATTTATTACTAATAACTTTAACAAAAAACAACGCTTATACAATCTGATACAACTTCCATGTAGAGCAATGCCTAGTAATCATTCACTCAAAAAGATGGTCGAAATGAGCTCCTCTTGCAGCTATACAGGCCTTCACTTTCTTCCCCACTCTCACCGTGCGACATCACTGTGGGCCGCAGGTAGGTGACGTCGATATCGTCCCACGCCTTCCGATCAGCCTTTCATTAAAATGAGATATGCAAATATCCATGATATTGCCAGAAGTGTAGCGAATCAAATGGTGCTTGTTCTGTGAGAGAAGATGCAGTTTGAACTGAGTTATGATCCCCCGAATTTAAAATTGCGAAAATCAGCCAAAACGCTCCTTACAACCTAATAAAATCTTGTTCGTTGGGAACATAGCACTCAAAGACTCCCCTGGGTTGCTGAAAGTTTTGTCAGTGGTCAATGCGTGCTCCCACAGGAATGGGCACCTGCTCATTCTGCGAGATCCACACTTGCACTCTGCGAGAGTCACTTTCCTGGTTACTGGACGAAGGCCTTCTGACCAACTTATTCGCCCGATCTGAATCCGACGGATTTCGCTGTTTGGGGCCACTTGCAGCAGAAGGTCTCCTCGAGAGGGCAGCAAAGTTTGAACGCTCTCGAAGCTTCACTTCAGAAGGCGTGGGACGATATCGACGTCACCTACCTGCGGCCCACAGTGATGTCGGTGGAGAAGAGACTGAAGGCCTGTACTGCTGCAAAAGGAGCTCATTTCGAACATGTTCTGGAGTGAATGATTATTAGGCATTGCTCTACAGAGAAATTGTATCAGATTGTATAACCGTTGTTTTTCGTTGAAGTTATTGGAAATAAACTACGCGCAAATAATTAGGAGCCACCCTGTATAGTGGTACTGGAATACTACGGCTTTCATTTCTGAATTTTCTCCATATTGCAATTCAAACAGCGCTTTTGCAGGCATCCAAATGCTTGGGCACAACGCAGAGCACGACGTACATGTTGAAAAGCGAACAAAGCTTCAATCGGATGACAGAATCGAACGTTTCTGTAGCCGAAATGGAACCCATTAGCACAATTCGCTAATAAACACAAGTACTTCACTCGACAACCAGTCACACTTCTAGAAATGGTCGAATTGATTCGCGATGTATATACATTACTTCACGGTTGTTAAAATGTCGTTTCCCAGGTTATCACAGAAACGTAAGATATCATAAACTATCATTGTACTCGAAGGTACGTGTGCGTGATGGGTGTAACGCATTCATCCATCGGAAAGCCGCACAAGACAATAGATTAATTCGAATATTGGCTAACTATGCCATGCACACGTATCGAAACTCGATAACTTGATATTTGACATCTTCGAGAATGACAATTCTACTGTGACGGGCTATATATCGTTTTGATTGCAACACAGGTACTGTTGTGGCAAGTGGTTGGGTAGTATGTGGCGGTCGACCATGTGTAGCGTCATACGCAATATTTTTTGGCACCGGTAGAACCTAGTACATATAGGTTTCCTTCCCGATTCCTTATCGCACTCAGCGTAATGATAATATGACATTTTAGTCTGTTCAAAGCTCTGGCAACAGCCTTTTAATCCAACCAGATTTCGTTACAGCCCAATGATCGTCTCTAATTACTCAGTGGTTGTCATGTTGTTTCGCGATTGTCTTGGATTTCAGTGGCACTTAGAACTCTCTCTAACTGTGAAATATTCCTGACATTTGTGTAATCCAAGGCTTTCTGTTCCTTATGCTCAGTAGTTTTCGTCATGTATGTCATACTAGTCATTCCTAAACGCTTTGACCTCGGTTATTTAGCTCTGTATCTTGTTGTCTTGATAAATTTCATGTTTTCAAAACGTTGCGGATCCTATGAATCGACTGTTATCCAATAACGTTTTTCGACCACGCCGTCTGAGTGCATAAGTGCAGCCTGGCCATCTCGCCTTCATTGTTTCCCGTAGCAACCTTCCTTCGAACAATTGTTGTCACTGTCATATCGTAGGTCTAATGTCCATTGATTACCGTTTCCGTCGTAGTACTGACCAATGTGATGATTGATAGATTTTGAGGTATTCTTAAGTTACTTGCTCAATAAAAAATAATAAGTCACCGTGGATGATTACAATAAAGTTTATCATTTGCGTTTCATTTCAATAAACACATTAATCGTCTCTTCGCCTATCTTACCTTCTGCAAGATTCGGTGGATGCGAAACGAGTCTATATGATACTGCTCGAGGCGTCTCATATTGGAAAAGTTTTTGATTCTTTAAACTGATTGTGAGCGTTTTTAATGAAGCTGAGCGGGGCGTTGGATTTAAGAGCAGATCGCGCCGCGATCGTACAAAAATCATTTCCTGGAAGCGTTCGTGACTTTGAGGGAAAGAAGGGCACACGTAGAAACACTAATAAAAGAAGAATAAATGACGTGGTGTGTAAGAAACGAAGGAAATATGAAATGTAGAAACATGTAACAAAAAAGGCTATTTCAAAATTTGAAAATTCCTGTACACCTCAATTTTAGGAAGTAGCTCCCCTATCTCTTGTGTTTACCTATCAGAGAACGCTTCTTGAAAATTCGGTCAATCACAGTATCATAACAAAGGGCCATATTAGTGGTAAACTTGATTTGGCCAATCGAATTTACTCATAGACCCTGTTAGTAAGTGTAGGTATTGCTGAAAGCCATCACACTCGACAGTTCTGGCATTTGCATACATCTCACCATTTTTTAATTAATTATTCATTCATTTCTATAAGGCGCTACGAGGGGTGAGGGGAGGGGGAGGAGCTCGAAACTGCATTTTCAACATTAACGTCCTATGCTTTTCAGTTTGGCGATGAAATCTGCTAAAGCTTATCAAACTTGTACCTAGCATGTGGGAAAGTTCTGTGCAACGTCTGCTGAAATCGTCTCCTCACATCGAGCGTAGGCTATTTTCGTCTACCCCATATCTCACGAGCGTGCACAAAGAGGCCTGAGTCCTTTTTGCCAAGGGATATGTAAGAATGAAGCATCAGTGGGATGGGGTAATTTGTAAGGTTACTCTATTGACGTAAGCGTAATATCAATAGCGTTGCAGGTGATCTTTCCTGATGAGAATAGTTCAATTTAGATGAACCAGATGGCTTGACAAGCTACTGGAGGGATTTGAAGAAGGAGTCATGTACTTTATGAGGCGCGATTTTGTTGGTGGTAGTGTAATAGTTCAGGCCGTACCATCTCGCTTCGGGAAGAGCCGCATAGTAAACGTCACACATCGCATGGGATTCACTGCCTACTAGGACACTCTCCGAAATGGCTCTGAAACGTGGTTCGGAGCGAAGAATATTATCCCTTTGGGTGCGTAACCAAGTTGCCAGACTTGAATCAAATCGACAACCCCTGAGGTTCCTCGTTCGAGAGGTTTAATCCTGCTGCAAACGTTCGAGAGTTGAAGGACGCCACCCAGGCAACTTATGAAAGGTTGTCGCGAGAAATGATTTGGCGACTTGTCCAAAGCGAAGTGGATGACTGAAGTGACTGAAGGGAGATAAAAGGACACAAGCTCACAAATATTGTTGTTAAAATCGTAAACTCGGGGCGAAAAGTTTAATACCCTAGGTGAACCTGTGCTTTTAGGACACCCTAATTTTCTAAATTTACTTTTCGAACAAATGCAAGTAAAGGTCTTGCGATTCTTTGTCTTCAGCTTCACTGATGCCTTTGATCGCGGCAACCACCAAGTACTACATGTAGAAATTTGGGAGGAAACTGATCTATTCTAGAGATATAGATGAAACATATGTAGGAGAACCTATAGTTTTGGGACACACAGAGATCAGACTCTGTCTCATCTCAGCCACTGGTGATGGTTTGAAGGCGCAACACTTGATAATCAGATTAGTGACTTACTTTCTTAGGGCGAATGGGTTCTGAGATAGCTGTCAGGCTGCATTTTCGTTGTGGCTGCACGGTGCACTCTCCTGTTGTGCCTCCCTGAAGGGATCGTCCACGGAAAAATGAGTTTCTTTGTTGCCCATATCTTTATGTTATTTTTGCCTATCAAGGGCCGCATGCAAAGTTTTCACGCGGAAAAGTGAGAATTCGGCTAAGATACACCTCCCCAAATATTAGGTTGGACGGGAAGTTCTGGGACACTTTTTGTTTTTTCCTGTAGAAACCTGTAAAGAATTGTGGGACAGTCCATGGTAAGGGTATATATGATGGAGTGTGAAGGACTCTTCACTAGTCTGGTTATCACCACTATGGCTTCGACAAGCGGCGAATCTGAGCCTATTTCGCGAGAAGGTCTTCGACTGCTGATTCTTCATGAGTACCGCCTTGGTAGTTCTGCGCGCCTGGCGGCCGACAGAATCAACCACTCGATGGGTGCGAACACCACTTCGAAGTCTACGGTGATTCGGTGGTATCAGCGTTTCGGTGAAGGACAGACAACGCTAGAAGATGAACCACGCTCAGGACGTCCTCCGGTCTTCGATGTCGACGCCCTGACAGCTGCCGTTGAAGAAGATCCCCGTCAGTCGAGCTGGTGCCTCGCGGAGCGACTCGGATCCTCCCACTCCACGGTGCTACACTACCTACATGCGCTCGGGTTCGCTTGGAAAATGCCCGTCTGGATCCCACACCAACTCTCCGCTGCACAGCTCCGATTGAGGTCTGATATCGCGGCTTCTCTTCTCTCGTTCAAACGGACGACTGCGTGGCTCGACAACCTGGTGACTTGCGATGAAAAGTGGACGCTCTACGTTAACTACCACCACGGTCGTCAGTGGCTGAAGCCGAGCGACTCTGGAATTCCGACGCCGAAGAGCGGCCTTCACCCGAGGAAAGTACTTCTGTGCGTCTGGTGGTGCACGATGGGTGCGATACATTGGGAGCTCCTTCCGTCGAACACAACGGTCACAGCGGATCTCTACTGCAAGCAGCTTGACACGGTGGCGTCGAAACTTCGAGGAAAAATGGACCGAGTCTTCTTTCTCCACGACAATGCACGTCCACATGTGGCAACGTTGACGCGCCAGAAGATTCTGGACCTCGGCTGGACGACGCTTCCCCACCCACCATATTCCCCGGACATGTCCCCAACTGACTACCACCTATTCCGGTCGTTGAGCCACTTCCTTGACGGGCGACAGTTCAAAGATGACGACGATCTCAAGAGCGGGCTCCAGAACTTCTTTGACCAGAAGTCTCCCGAATTCTACCGGAAGGGTATCTACGATCTTCCTGAGCGTTGGCAGTACATTGTAGATCACGATGGTGCATACTTTGGTGACTGAAGTTACATGTGAATAAAATTAAAATAAATTGAATTTTTCTCACAAGGTGTCCCAGAACTTCCCGTCCAACCTAATACTTGGCCGAGTGGGCGCGGCCTCCTAGTGAAAGTCCCGTCCCGTCGTTTGCCGCGGTTGGGAACGGAGAGTTTGACTGTTAACGTAACTTTCTATTCCTACAGTGCGTCTCCGACCGCGGCAAACGACGTGGTGGGCACCTGGCTCGGAGGCCTCGCCCACCCGGCCGAGTCTTTGTGGTGCTGTACCTTACAATAAGCAACACTCACATTTTTTCGCGTGAAACTTTGCAGGCGGCCCCATTGGGCAAATACAATAATGGTATATGAGTAACAGAAAAACTTTTTTCCGTGGACGAATCCTTTAAACACAGCCAA
Source organism: Trichostrongylus colubriformis (assembly GCA_963978905.1). Classification (NCBI taxonomy): domain Eukaryota; kingdom Metazoa; phylum Nematoda; class Chromadorea; order Rhabditida; family Trichostrongylidae; genus Trichostrongylus; species Trichostrongylus colubriformis. Next base: position 38,134,288 of record OZ022261.1, on the reverse strand, counting down.
GCCACCCAGCCTAAGGCACTTGACTTTACTCGAGCGGATTCCCAGCATGGAAGCTCCCTTTATAAATGGCTGTTTTGTTGGATCACCTCTTATTTGTGTGTTTCCTTCTCCACGCGAGCGCCACGCTGACAATTTGTTCGTGTGAACCATGTAGGATTCGATTTGGTGGGCGTGGCGTGGTTGTGCTCGAGCAGGCACAACGCCGGGTGCACCGTGCAGCCGGAACAAAGGTGCAGCCTGAGCAGTTATCCAAAAACCTTTTGCACAAGAAATTAAGCGAAATAAAGACACTAATCTGAACATCGCACGGTGTGCCTTTAAAGACATCATTAGGGGTAATGTGGTAATGGACAAATCGCTGCAGGAAGTCAATCACATGGTAGTCCTGGGCCTAAGAAGGCTATCTGCGACGAAATCCCGGTGAAAAAGCGCCCCTCCAAGCTGTAGAAACCCTGCAAAACGCCAAAACCATGCAGCGGTTCCGCCTCTTGGACACAGCGGTCCCGCCTCCCGATGACGTAATTCCCGATTGACTAGGGTGGGAGCGGCCAAGGAGATGGGGCAGGATCGGGGGTTTTGCGACGCGCTTTCGCAGTTTAAGCTTGAAGCTCACTCCAAAAAATCGATGCTGTCGTATTTCCAAACACTCCCCTGTGTTTACTTGGCAACATGCCAATGGAAAACTAGATAAGACTACTTCCCTCTTGACGGACAGGTCGTCCGCATCGAGAATCAACCGTGGAAAGGGGGTCCTATTTCTCGGGTTTTTGGCCATTTCCATCCGTTTTTTCTCCACTATCCTGTTACTAGGCATCTCGACTTCCATATGCACTATTTCTTTTAATTTTCGTCCGACTTTCCCCTAATGCTGCCTTTAAGCGTTCGGAGGCCATGGGGAAGCATCAAAGCGCAGTCAAAACTAATGTCCAAGGTGTCAAACTTATGATCTGCATTCAGCGGGATTGGGGAGGAAAGGTTACTGGTGATGTCACAGTCACTACTAGTGAAGGGGAGATGGACTTCAGTCAAGATTAACCCTTTCGCTCCTTCTCACGTTCGCCACTTTGCACTTTCCGAATAAACCTGAAACTTGACCTCCCTAAACTGCTTTCGCTTAACGGCAGCGTCTGGGGCAAGAAGAAAGTGAGAACTGGAAAGACATGCTTTTGGAAACAAACATTGGGGTTCAGGAAGGGTGATGTGTGGAGAACCTCGCAGCGGCTTAAAGGCATCATTAGGGGAAAGTCGGACGAAAAGTAAAAGAAGTAGTGCATATGGAAGTCGAAATGTCTAGTAACAGAACAGTGGAGAAAAAACGGATGGAAATGGCCAAAAACACGAGAAATGGGACCCCCTTCCCACCATTGGTTTTAGGCGTGGACGACCTTCCCGTCAATACGCGGGTAATCTGATCTAGTTTTTCATTGGCATGTTGCCAAGTAAACACAAGGGAATGCTTGGAATTATGACAGCATCTATTGTTTGGAGTGAGCTTCAAGCTAAAACTGCGAAAGCGCGCCGCAAAACCTTCGATCTTGCCTCATCTCCCTGACCGCTCTCACCCCAGTCAATCGGGAATTACGTCATCGAGAGGCGGAACCACTGAGTGGCAGAGGCGGAGCCCCTGAACGCTTCGCCGTTTTGCAGCGCTTCTACAGCTCGGAGGGGCGCTTTTTCACCGGGATTTCGCCGCAGATAGCCTTCTTAGGCCCAGGACTACCATGTGAGTGACTTCTTCTTGGGATTTCTCCACTATTGCCTACCCCTAATGATGTCTTTAAGGTCGCGCTGCCACGCATCCGCGGTGATGCAGAGGGGCGAAGGGGAAGAGTGAGAAGTGGGATTTTCGGGTTCCCTCTACTGGTACACTGCTGAGCACTCCTGCTTTCATATTTTTCTATTATTCCTCATTTTGCCGCATTAGCCTCTTACGCTGTTTTTGAATCGTTCCACGAAATTTCAGTTCGAAGAAGGTAGCTCAGAATTGAATGGGCACAATGAGGGAATCGAAAATGGTGGGGAAAAGCAAAACAATAAAATAAAAGTAAACAAGACTCCACATTCTTTTATGAGGTTGCTACGTAAGTCATGCTTTACTGTATAAATTTCTAGTGATTCTGCTGATCCTTAACTTGTCATCCTACTATATATAATCGGCTAAGTATATCTGTCTGTGTGTCTGTGTATGCGTGTGTGTGTGTGCGTTCGTCACGAAATTCATATCTCGCGTCGCAGTAGAGCTGAGACCCTGAATTTTTAAAGTGATATAGGGGGTGGTAAGGGAACATCAATGGTGGGGAACGCAAGTGATAGCAACAGAAAGGGCTGATAAGGAGCCTCGAAAGGCAAATGGCGGGAAACTGATATCTCGCGTTGCAGTGGAGCTGGGACCCTGTATTTTCAAAGTGATATAGGGGGTGGTAAGGGAACATCAATGGTGGGGGAACGGAAGTGATAGCAACTGATAAGGGCTGATAAGGAGCCTCGAAAGGCTAATGGCGGGAATTTCATATCTCGCGTCGCAGTGGAGCTGGGACCCTGAATTTTTAAAGCAGTATGGGTGGTGGTATCCTACTGTAGGTAAGCTCCGCCTACGGTGGGCGGGACGTGCACTGCAGTTTCCGTTTTAGACCGAGAATTGTTAATTGAGTTCCAATGTGCCCCAAACATGGGGGGAAGATGGATTTAGATTAGTGATGAGTTTCTGAAAGTCAAGATAGAATTCTGGGCACAGTGGGCGGAGTGTGTGGGGTGGGCGGAGCTTGGACATCACATGATAACGATTTTTGGGGATGGGGTCAAGTGCGCGATGGGTAGGGCATGGTACAAGAAGTAAAGACCATACATTGAGCAAGTGAAGCTCCGCACACGGTGGGCGGGGCGTCCGAAATGTCCTGTTTTCAGATCGAAAATTGTAGTTGGGTTCCAATGTGCCCCAAACGTGGGGAACAGATGGATTTATTTCAGCGAAGAGTTTCTGACATAAGGTCCTCTTATGTATAACCAGTTGGCTGGCGCACACTACTGCGCGCGACTCATGATTACGTGCAGATGGGTTCAATGAAAAGCGACTTATCTATATTACTGCCGAAAGCTTTCTTATTAGGTCACCTCGCCTGCTTCTCTGCAATTTGAAAGCTCAGCTGAAAGCAGAGGAAGGAAAAATCCACTCAATCCCATACACAACGGTGGTCATGTCGATCAAACCCATTGTGCACAACATCGCCATGAATCGCGCACAGTAGTGTGCGCCAGCCAACTGGTGTAATAATGACTTATGAAGCCAGAGTGGGTTAGAGGACACTTCAACGATTCTCCGACTTTCAGGTGCGAGGCGCATCGCGCGATAGCGAGGGCGCCGTTATAGTTGGGCCTTAAAGCGATTGCACGGCAGTGTTAGAAGCGCAGCATGTGGTTGCTGTCTATTCGCTTCAGAACCCAACTAGAATGGCTCTCCCTGTATGAGCGCCTGTATAGCCAGCAATCCGTTGTCAAAACGGGAATGGTTTGATGTCGCACCGTTAAATATTCCGCGCTTTCTCCGTTCGCACTGTTCTATGGGAAAAGTGCGTTTAGAAGTTTTTAGAAGCATGACTATCAAGGTTTGGAAAATGTCCTACACGTAGGAACAGAAAAAGTGTCGGAAATAAAGCCATAGTCCTATTTTGAACAAAGGTTCAACATGAAAAATGTGAGATGGAAATGTTTCGGTTAATGATTCTGACGGGAGGCGGGAGGTGGGACTGAGGGCTGATTAAATAACTTCATTAAAGTCGGAGATTCTCGGAGATTCTATGAATATCTCATTGATGTAGAATTGAGCACTCAAGTAGCAGACGAGCCCACGTTTCTCACAGACCACACTCCGGAAATCGAGGTGGCTTCATGCGAACGCGACGACTATGTAAGTATCAATGGAATTAGCCAGCGGATCAACTTTTTGTGGCTGTGTTCCCACTTTTTTTTTGGTCACTATTTCCGATTTTTGCGACTCTGCTGAACTTCTTCATGACAGGCACTTATCTTTACACAGCAGACTATATCTTTTGCTTCCATGAGGCCTGCTCGCTCACACTTTAGCTACATGAACCGTTAGACGTACAAGCCTCTTTCTTTTCTATCGTGATCAAGTTTTGATTTTCCTAGCTGCATCTATTTTGGTGAATTTCGGTTCATATTTGTGGTAACTCACCTTACTGCCCAGTAAAATATCCCTACTATACATCAAACGCTTCGTCTGTCTGTCCCTCCCTCCCTTTGTCCCTCCGTCTGTCACGAAATTCATATCTCGCGTCGCAGTAGAGCTGGGACTCTGAAATTTTAAAGTGATATAGGGGGTGGTAAGGGGACATCATTGGTGAGGGAACGGAAGTGATAGCAACTGATAAGGGCTGATAAGGAGCTGGGACTTTAAATTCCTACAGTTGTATAAGGACGAGATTGGCGAGAGGAACTTTGTTTCCCTTTTCCGTTTTTGCGAATTCCCCGTTTCTGAAACCGTTCGAGTGATGATACTGATCGATCGATATCGAACAAGCCCAATTAGCATGCTTCCATGTGTGGCGCGCGCAGTTGTGTGCACCAGCCCAACTGGTAAGTAAATAAATAAATAAGCAAGTATATGAATAATGCAGCGGGAGACAATAAGCATCTGTGATGGTAGCGATTCTGTGAACGCACTGCAGTAGTGAGTTAATGTTTCAGTTCTGTTCGCTGTGAATGTGAGAGGAAGCGGTCTGGTCTGCGTGGATAGTGGATCGGACCACGAGAAAGGCAAGAAACAAGTGCCGTGCGAAGGAAGATGGTGAGCGAGCGTCTCCGGGTTGTGTCAACATTACTCGTATTACTGACCCGCACCGCTTGCCCAGGCTTGCCCAGAGACCACTCCGAGCAACTAATTATAGACGTTGCCTTTTCATCACGTCTTCTTCTGAAGCGGATTCGCTGTATAAAATAGCTCGGCACCTATTACACAGAGTCCATGTTGCCTTATCGTCATCTTGAACCTCTTTGGTAGCTTATAATAGCATCACGGTAAGGGGGACATGGTGCTGTGAACAAAATTGCTACAGATGCTCTAAGCGTCTCAAAATAATTGAATTTCTAATTATAACATTGGTAAATCCTATCCTTGTTCTGTAGCGGAATGCCGGTTGATTTGACTCGTTAGGTCGCTGTCTATCTTTTTTTTTGCAGAAAAGAGTTTCGATTCACTTGGTTTCTGCAGCATCTAATATGCCACTTTCGTTAGGATTCAGGCTAAACTTTCAGATTTGCAAAAAAGATGGGTCAGATCGATATGAATCGGGGTCTTGCCTGCAGGTCTAATTTACATCCATAGTGAAAAACAAGTCATTTGTGTATCCTCACGACATCTTCCACACGTTCTACTACTCGGTTGCACCAAAAGCGGAGAAGTTTGTTTTTTTTTGAGTTTTTGTTAACATCAGTAAAACTCTTTATGCTACGTACTATTTACTGTTTGACATTTTATACCATTTGGTAGCTCCTTCAGCTCTATTTCAAATTCACGTGACAGGTATCCTATCGGCGAGATGAAAGATATCCTTACTCTGTAGAATCCTGGGGTGTTTCGGTTTGCCCGTCTCAAAACGGGATTTTCATTTCTGCAGCGGTACTGGCCCTTTTGAGTGGTCCATTACTCTCTTCATGCCCTTTGCACAAAAACAGACAAAAAGACAGCTGTGTTTCCATCGATGGCCCGGGTCCGGAGTTTTACGTTGTGGTCTTGCCCACCCGTCACAGAGGTCCATTACTCATTCGTCTTCTACGAAAAAACCGATAGTTTCGATCGATACTGATCGATGGTCGTTACCTCTGTTCTCCCTTGTGCAAGTGTGCTATTTGTTGGTGTGGTCGGACAGTATTTTGTCTCCATCCGTCCTGACGCGGGCTCAATCGTCGTGGGCAACATTCACATCTCTCTTTTTCCATCCTTTCCCTGTCTTCCCCCTCATTCGAAACCACGTTACGGATGTTCGTTCTCGGCTCGGCCCATCGTATCAGTGTATCTCCATCTCATAATTCTGGCTGCTTCTGTCACTTCCACTTTCCCGGTCAATTGAATCTTCTAATACCAAAATGTTTTCGAAATAACACAATCTGGTTGATTACACGCTCCGCTCTCTGCGGAGCGGATCTCCGCTTATTCGAAATATGTTCAACACTGGTCATCTCCACCTTTTTCATGGCCTCATCCAGTGCTGGGTTCTTGTTACTTCTTGGCACATGACCCAATTCAGGTTATTACTCACGTAATGTCTGAGCGTTTCATTCATCATGATTATATGTAATAGAATAAGATAGGGATTCACAGTTAGTTTAAAGACGGCGTGAGGGGTAATGTGGTTATTGAGAAATCCCTGAAAGAAGTTGCTTACATGGAATGATCCTAAGAAGGCTATCTGTGGCGAAATCCCGGTGAAGAAGTGCGCCTCCGAGCTGTAGAAACGACGCAACGGATAAGAGCTGACGCCTCTGGATGATCTACCCCGCTTCCAAGCGACGTGATTCCTGGTTGGCTACGATGAAAGCGGTCGAGGATATGCGGCGAGATCGAAGCTATTGCAGTGCGCTTTCGCAGTTTTAGCCTGAAGCTCACTCCAGGAAAAAAAGATGCTGTCGTATTTTCAAACACTCCCTGGTGTTTACTTAGCAGCATTCCAAGGGAAGTTTCGTTCAGAGTATCCGCCTTTTGACGAAAAGGTCGGCTGCGTTGAGGAACAACGAGAGAGGGGGGTCCTATTTCCCGGGTTTTTGGCCGTTTCCATCCATTTTTCCACTGTCCTGGTGCTAGACATCTCGACTTTCAGATTCACTAATTCTTTTAGTTTTCCTCCGAATTTCCCCTAATGCTGCCTTTAACGAAGTCTACACTTCGTTAAAGGCAGCATTAGGGGAAATTCGAGTCCCGTCCGGCACCGAAGCTTTTGCCCATAACTCAGCATCCTTGAAGTCTACACTATTTCTGCAGTTGTTATGGGACTCTCAAAGCAATTTCACTGCGATACCATGCAATGACACATCACTGCAACTCGTACACGTACGCTCGTCCCAGCTGTGTCTAACAATGAATACCACAGTACTTTAAGCAAATCGATCGCTACCTTGGCCCAGAATCATGTTCCAGATTGTGTTATAAAAAGCCATTAGCTGCATGCAGTTTTCCGATTCAGTTTGAGATCTGGTACTATTTGACCATTGCTCCTTCGGTAGTTGGAAGAATTTGAGGAAAAGGAATTTTTTTATGACTCTAGTTGCAATTATGATACTTACTTTTTGCGTCACTCCGTGTTTTGCTGTTAATACTCTTTTCATAAACTATTGAAATACTTATGCATAACAATTACGCAATTCAGAAGTCATACTGGACATGCTATAACGTTGTCCTAAGACGGCTGCGCGGTTCAGTGCCAGGTTACTGATAACGGAAATGGGTGCCACCCCTGCACGAAAAAGTGGCTTGAAAAATGAATGTGATATCATCATTTGTGCTACCTCATGCCGCTCTATGGATCTTTCTTGCCGTCTGTGAAGTAGGGGTGTCAGGAAAGTGCTCATTAGAATGATATCTACTGAGAACCCTTTATTTAGCTGAAGGTTGGAGATTTCGAAGGCTTCCGAGGGAGTGGAATACGATACGAGAGAGATTAATGTCATATTCATTCAAGAAACATTAACGTACTCGGATAGAAATTAAGAATTTCCCGTGCCCGATATTGGGTCGCGTTTGACGAATGTAATGAACTACATAGCTCTGCTGGCGCACAATACTGCGTGCATCACCTAACTTAATAATGTATAAATGCAGAATGGACTCAATCTTTCCTGCTGTTCTTGCTGAGTGATTTTAATAATCCTCTTTCGCACCCTCTTTGTGACGCGCGCAAAGTTGTGCGCCACCAAAGGTGGTAATAGTAAAGGACTTCTATTTGAAAAGAAACCTCAGACATGCCCGGAAAGCATGGAGAGCTAGTTCGAGCTCGAAGCTTTTGTCGTTGACTCGGCATACTTTTAATAATTCTTGCATGGCGGGCTGCGTCGAAAATCAGCAGTTATCAAAATCAAAAAATATCAAAAAGCAGTTGTTAAAGTCATTCTCGGTGGAAATTCACAATCAGTTATTCCTCGTGAAACTGTCAACATCCGGCCATTTTTTCGAATGCGTTATGAGTGCCATGTTGTCTTCAAGATTAAGGAGATCATCACAGGTTTTCTTCAAGGCACCGAAACTTTTTACTTTCATGCTGATTGAGGTGTTGCATTCGAAGGCAGTGTTCGTGTAAGGAGGGTGAACTGGTGCAGCGATCTTTGTAGGGTGGGCAAAAATACGCATGATCATCGAACCTAACGCAACACATTCCAATCACACCTATACCTTTCGGGCACTAATTGCTGTCAGACGTCATTACGTGACAATAGTGCTGGCGTGAATATCGGCTTTCCCAATGTAAAAGTCAGAAACGTATTCAAATGCGTTAATAATTTTAAATGGAATCAGGATGGGTAATGTATGCTAAGCGAATTATTCGGCGTCAATGTTGCTACATATAACCTCGTGATCTCAAATGGAAGGTAATCACCGGACCCCTGCTCATGTACAGGAGAATGCTCAAATGATTGAATAACTTGATGGCCATGAATTCTTGGTCTGCAGTGCGCTCCCTCGCGTCTGCGATTCTAATTTGATGGATCAATTTCGATGTTGTTCGTGAAGAGGAAAGTTTGTTCAACGCATGGGAATCCTGAACATAAAAATATCTCAACATGTCACCACTTCTTCACAATCCGCTCTCAACATCTCGTTTTCCGCATAACAGCCACTATCGTCGCCTCTGATCTGGTTTGACCCCGATTGTAGCAGTGGTGTTGGGACTCTCAAAGCGATTTCGCTGTTGTTCTGTACAATACATCGCCTCCATCTGCGTATGTACTCATACAGAAGAAAGGCCCCCTAGTAGATTTCTCAATTGCCAACTTAACCAGCAGTGATTGCCTTCAAGAAAATATTATCATCCATTGGCTCATTCTGTTTGTATTCTCTTCATTATTGCTGCCAGCGCATCTTCAGATACGCTCGATGATAATGAACTTTGCCGAATTTCTATCGATCTGCTCATGATGCTCTGCATTTACATGTTGTTTTGCACTCCCTTGTACGTGTTCATTTACAAGTATTCCTTGCAAGGGACTCAATAAAGTTTCGTGCCGTTTTATGGGCTTAAAACAATTTCGAATTCTGTACCTGTATTTTTCTAAGGCTTTCTTATAATTATTTTGTTATTTGCGCTCTCGGTAACTACACATACTCTAATGATGATACTCCGATCTCAATTTTGTAGGTGTTCCCACAGTGAACATGATCTAGTCGAGAGTTGTTGAAGTTTTTTCAGATAGCTTTTTTCTGTTGACTACTCTGCTATAGAAATTAGACTTGGGAAGAAAATTCGGCTGTGTACTTTCAGACACTGTTATGAGTTAAGCCCAGCCCTAAATTTGATGTCTTCGTGAACGAATCAATTTTCCTGATAGAAACTCAGGCGGGAGCGTCTGAATTCCGGCTGCCTCGAGATAATTTTTCAGAAAAATCTAATTTAATCGGATTCAGTGAAATGAATCTGCCTCTCCCTCTCGATGATTGCGTTTGACTCTGACTGATTCTGAAATCATGCCTTTCGGAACGAGTTGATTTTATCAGTAATTTTACTGTGCCACGACAGCGTGATCTGCGAGGAGAGCCATCCATTCTCGCTGCTTCCGTATTTACGCTCAGCCATTTTTAATATCCACTGAAGACAACTTGTGGCTTCCAGGTTTGAAACGGCTCCACTTCACGGCCACTGAAGAAGATTCCTGCACTAGAAACGGGTTGAATCGTTGTGTGCATTACTTACGGCAATATCGGCAGTTATTCGTCATTGCAACTACATCTATAAAAGCTTGAGCTCTCTACGCACTCCTCGAAAGATGGATCAACCGATTTTACCCATTCGTGACCACCTATTTTACAAGGTAAGACATTTGAACCTCCTATCCTATCACGTTACCGTTCCACTTCACATATGTTTGATTCTTTTTTATCAAGAAACATGGGCTCTGCTCATATACCCATGCAGCGGCAGTTGTTTTCCTTGGAGAGGGCTGAAATGGCTTGGGAAACGTGATAATATAGTATCAGAATATTGAACGAGGTCACGAAATTGGAAGGCGACAATTATGCGGTTCCTTCTGCCGATTGGCTCTATTCTAGAGCCCAAAATGCCCCGCGATGTGAAATTTCAATGTGCTGCTGAACACTGGTAAATGGCGGGAACTGACACCGAGTGTCCCGTGCCTTTTCACGGACGGTAGCCTCACTGTTGACCGGCATTGAAAGGAAGGCACGGTGTTCTTTGACATCCCCGATCGCTTGAAGAGAGCTTTCCGATCGAGAAGCTATTCAGAGAGCTTTTCATTGTAGACCACGCAACTTTTTGAAGTCTTTGCTCTCACGATAAAAGAGTAAACTCAGGTCCTGTGAACTCAGGTGTGTGTGTTAGCTTGGAATACTCATCCCCAATCTATTTTCCACCCTAACTCTCTTGGAAAAAGATTCTCTTTTCCTCGAAAAAAAAAAATGCACAGAAATCAATTCAGTTTTCGTCATTATCATGTCCATTCTGGTCCCTATATCAGTCACTTCATTTTCTACTCCATAATAATTTTTTTCAAAACTATACCAATTTCGCTGCCTGCTCTACCAATGGAAGTAAAACTGAGCTGATTTTACGTTGCTGTTCTCGCGCTCTAAGGAATTTCACAAATCTGAATTTCAAAATTCACGTGAAACGATAGTAAGTCGTAGTGAAACAATAGGGAGAAAGCGGCAGTTGTTGGCTACCTATCCATAATTGAGTGAACACTGGGAGAAAAATTTATTTCAGTGATAACATTCAGTGCCTTCGAACTCGACAATGAGCTGTGCTTTTTTTGGACATCATCTTTATCTTGGAAGTCACGCGATAATTGTTAGGCACGTATCGGTTGCACGATTCTTATCTCTTCAGGACCAACTACGCTTAGCAGTTCTTAAAGCTGCCATATGGGTCATATTTCGCGGGAATCGGAACGTAGAGAACATCAGGCAGCCTTTCATTTTATCCTTCTGAATTAGGGTCTGGACATAGCGCTATTGGAATTTTCTGTCCGCTCCTCTCTGTTTCCTTCATCCTTCATTGGGTGGGCAAGTGCACACTACAGAGCGCTTTATTTGGATGCAAAGTGAGATCATTTTATAACTGTAACTGTAGCATGTGATTCGCTCGGTAAAGTGTGCTGACCCAGCGTGTGTTACGAGCTATTCTTAGCCTTTTGCACAGGAACTGATAATTTTGATCGATATCGATCGGTAAAGGTCGTGGCGCTAAAGATTTTTGACCTTTATGCTCTTAGTCCCCCACTAAAGTGGGGAACTAAGAGCACAAAGGTCATCAATCACTTGGTACACAGCGACGAACTGAATTGATATCGATCGTTGGCCCGTGATTCCATGAAAATTTCCACTTATGGCCTCACTCACCTATCGATGTGGCCTATTATCCGCTTCAGCTCTCTGCAGAAACCGATAATTTCCATCTATGTAATTCGTGGTCGTAGTCTATAAAAGTTTCCCTTAACTGTGTTCACCTGTTGGTGTGGTCTAGTAACAGCTTCCTTCGCTCCCCCATATGACAGACTTTTCCAAACTCCACACTATCTCATGTGTGCTACGAATTTTGGGGTGTGTGCTAAGTTTTACGATGATTGGTTGGGGTCAGGTCGCCCATGCGTGGGTTTGCCTTCCGAGACGTGATTTGCTACTGATTTCAAGATCTTGGCTACGTAGCTGGTCTACTTATGCTGGAGATGAGATCAAAGAAAGAGGGGTGGTATTTTTGAAGGTAACCGTGTGATAAAGTGGGATGTTTATAATAAAAATACCTAAGCTGTTGAATCTTCCATAAAATGCAATTTTTATTTGAAAGCAAGTAGGATCTATAGACGTAGAAGCTAGTTACTGTAACAATCCGGAATATAAAGTTTTAGTCTCATGAAATGTTAGTTTCGTCGTTTCTATAGTGAATTGCCCTCCACGCAGCACTGCTGACCTGACCTCGCGGAACACTGGTCGGAATACTTGCACGTGGTCCCGAATTTCGGGTTTTGACACCGCCCACCGTGATTTTGGGTTCATTTTCGTAAGCAACATCTGCTGGGCTCCGGTGGGCCAGGTCGTCCATCACTGAATACGCTCGCGAGGCGATGATTTACTTTTGACTTTAAAGGACTCGTCCACGGAGAAATGAGTTTTTATGTTACCCATATATTAATGTTGTTTGCCTAGTGTGGGCAGCATGCAAAGTTTCACGCGAAAAATGTGAATCCGGCTTAGATACAGCATCACAAAGTCTTGGCCGGGTGGGCGGCCTCCAAGCAAGTGCCCACCCTGTTCGCCGCGGTCGGGACGCATTTCAGGAACAGAAAGATACGTAAACAGTCCCACTCTCTGCTCCCAAGCACGGGGAACGACGAAACCGAGCTTTACCCGGAGGCCGCGTCCATCCGGCCAAGAATTTAAGGAGCTGTATCTTGGCCGAATACTCACATTTTCGCGTGAAACTTTGCATGCGACCCATATTAGGCAAATACAACATATGTAAGGGTAAAAATATTTTCTCCGTGGACGATTCCTTTAAGTGATGGCCAGTGTATTTTGCCGTTAAGACCAAAGGATGGAATAAAGATACGTAAGCTTAAATGTATGGTCTAATAGAATATCATGACCAATAGAATATCATGAATAGACTAGAATAGAATATCATACACCAGGATTAATGTGTCTGTTCGTTTTTTTGAAGGTGTTCAGATTGCACACGAACCATGTGAGCCTCCGCCACTGTGGGTGGGGCGTGTGCTAAATTTTCCGTGCTCGAGCAAATTTTATACGATTTTCCAATGCCCAGACCTTTGTCATGGTAGACTAAAGTGAGTTGAGGCTGTTTGCAGCAATCAAAGTGGATACACCTCCAGTGAGCAGGACGTGCCCCGAGTAGATGGTGCTTACCACAAATGTTCATAGCTCGGCTTCTTCCCGACCTAGGTACACATAGCTGAAGCACTTCACATAGCTGAAGCACTTAGAAATGCTCGTTCTGTTGAGCGTGAATAGGGCATCAGATACCAATCCGTTCCACATGAACATCATCATCGTCAGGTTCAGCTGCAGACCGATTTTTCCACACTCGCACTCGCAGTCGAAATCGGCATTCGCTCTGCTTGCTGGATTTTCGAAGTTATAGGCACAATGTCGTCTGCGAAGCGGAAGTGGTGTAGATGCCAGCCATCTACCCTCATTCGGGTCGCTGGTTGTTGGTACGACCCCTCTTCTTCGCACCTAATTAGGTTGTCGCAAAATTAATTTCGTAAACGGACCGCATACTTAAACTACTATAACTCAGCTTAAACACAAATTTATCAGTCGAAGTGAAAACCATCAGAATCTACACATTTTTGCCAACAAACAGGTAATAATTTTAAGCCTTCACTATAAAAACTGCTATCACGAGAATCAACGAACTCAAGGAAGGCACATTCAGCATCGTCTAAATTAGTAAATTGTTTCCGACGCAGCGAAGGCTCGAAAAAAGTGATTTTCTGTGGGGGAGAGTTTGGGAGAATATGCTGGGTAGGGGAGAAGTTTTACACCCAAGTGGGTCAATTTTGGCGGAGTGGTTCGTGAGGTGTGTGGCCTTACGTTGTCCTGTAAGAGGATCGGCCCTCTTCTATTCACCACCGCCGGCCACAATCTTTACAACTTCCAACACATTTGCTCCTGATCACAACAGTGAGAATCTGCTGTGCTGGCTGACCATGTTGCAAGAATTTATAGGGGATTACACCTTTACAACACCACCACACAGTTATCATAACCTTTTTAGGACCTATCCAGACTAATCCCCGTTCCCTGTTATCATAAAGAACCCATTTTTCATCTACAGTTAAACACGGTTTACAAATGGCTCATTTTTATAGCAAACTAGGAGGTTGGAGCAGGTGTCGAAACGTGCCAGACGCTGCTCATCGGTCAGCTCATGAGGCACCCACTTCAACGTCTTGTTCACCTTACCGATTTCCAGCTGTCTGGCCACTGTAGAGTAATGTACGCCTGGGTCTTCTGCTAACGTACGAGTAGTCGTCTCCGGATTTGCTTCGACGGCTTTCTTTTAATCTTCATCATTATGCGACGACCTGCGGCCGCGACCCGACTTCCCTTCGAGATCAAAATCGCCAAAAGCAAATTTTTTAAACCAGAGCTCCCTGTACGTTCGCAAGGACAATTCCTCCCAAAAACACTGCTGAGATTACGGGCTGCCTCCGCTGCAGAGTGTCCCAATTCAAATTCGTAAAGCATGATGACTCGATAGTCGCGTCGGTTCATGATTATACGCAGCCCTGTAGAAGGCCGACTGGAACAATTAGAGCGAAATTCATGGAAGTTTTTGAAAGAGCAGAAAAGAACCTACCAAATGGAATGCTTGGCTATCCTTGAAGTGGAATAGCTCAGGATAAAAAATCTACTTATTTATACATACCTTAAAATCGAAATTAATTTTGCGACAACCTAATACTTTTGCCTCGCACATGGGGTGTGAGGTGACCTCTAGCTGCGAGAACTCACGAATCATAATGTTGCCCACATTGATCCAAAAAATGAGTAAAAAAACAAATCAGGCAAGCAATATAAATGGGATAATTTTTTCGAGGAAGTAATTCACAATTTCACAAACTTTTCAAAACATGGTCATCTTAAACTCTGTCCACGAAAAATGGAATAATATTGGTGATGGCAACGAACTCTCACTTCCGAAGGAACTCCTAAATGCACATTTGAATCAGAAACAAAATGAGCCTTATATATTCATATTAGATTTATATTATTTTTATGTTGTAACTTTTCGTTAATAGGTAATAAATACGCCTGAATAATTTGCATAATAGCGGTTAATCTGTATTTGAATTAATGAACCTTTACTCAATTAATGGGTCGATGAGAGTGACAAGATGACCCGCGGGTTCTCGCCGCTAACTAGGATCACCTCGCATCTCACGTGCGAAGCATGACCCCAGCATAATTAGCTGCGAGAAGGGCGGGGTCAAACCAGTAACCATCTTCCCCATTCACTCCCATGCCTTTCCAATTGACGCATGACGTTTTCGAGAGCGGCGCTGAAAAGTTCAGGCGAAATGGTGTCGCCTTGTCGAACCCCTCTCTCTACGTCGATGATGACTTCCTTGTAGAATGGCGAGATCCTTTTCCCGAAGTTGCCGTAGAGCTCAGGAAGTACTCTTATGTACTGAGTAGGCACATCCCGGTTTACCAGGGCTTCGATAACCGCTTCTGTCTCAACGTAGTCGAAGGCTTTCTTCAAACCGATGAATGTGCGATATAACGGCTGTTGTACTCTCGCGACACTTCAGTGGGCCTAGTGACCGTGTGGATGTGATCGATTGTACTGAACTCTCTCCGAAACCCTGCTTGCTCGCATGACTGCCCTTCGTCTCAAGTCCTTCCAATGATATTCAAGACAACACGAGTGAAGGCTTGTAGTTTACAGAGAACAGGCAGATTGGACGATAATTGCCAATGTCGTGTGGATCTCGTTCTTATACAGCAACACAGTCCTGCTGGTTTTCCACGAGGTGGGTACCTTGCAGTCCGACAGGAAGAGTGTGAGGAGTCCGGCCACTGTTTTAACGAACTGGTGGGAGATTCTTCAGATGTTCCGGTCTAATCCTGTCGGGGCCGGGTGCTGTCCCATTCTTCGCTAACGAAATGACGTGTCGGATTTCGTAAGGAAAAACTGATGGAAGGACATATCCAGCCTGCTTCTGATTGCATTGCTCCTGGGCATTTGGACATGGCTATCGAAGAGATCCGAGTAGAAGTCCTCAATGACCTTTTCCATTGCCCTTCGAGAAGCAGTAACCGTACCGTCTAGACGCCGGAGACCGGTCATTTTGGTCTTATAACTGGCGAAACTTTGGCGTGCATTGCCGATGCTCCTTCCAGCCTCTGCTGCTTCAGCCAACACTGCTGCTCTCCTCTCCTTGAGATATTCTTTCATCGCCTCTCTGCATTGCTTCGCAAGTTCGGACGTCAGTTGGTAATTGCTGCGGCTCGTGCGGCTCCACGTCGGCGTATCGCTCGAGAGTTTCCAAAGAGAAACGCCTGTTGATGACATCCTCGCACTACCATCAAGATGCTCAATGAGCCGGTTGTACTCGTCGTCGACGTTTTCGACAACGGGATCCTCCCATTCATCTGCGAGAGAGAACGAAGTGTTCCCAGCTGACGACTGTCTTGGATCTTCGC
Organism: Trichostrongylus colubriformis; assembly: GCA_963978905.1. Classification (NCBI taxonomy): domain Eukaryota; kingdom Metazoa; phylum Nematoda; class Chromadorea; order Rhabditida; family Trichostrongylidae; genus Trichostrongylus; species Trichostrongylus colubriformis. The sequence continues at coordinate 38,117,877 of OZ022261.1, read as the reverse complement.
TCCTTAAATTTCGCAGCTTCCCCTCCACGTATCGAAAAAAGCAATTTTGCGCGGATGAGTCGATGGTCTGATACCGTATGGAACTTTGGGACAACAGCGACGTCGGTCAGACAAAGCCTTCGATTGAAGATGACCTGATCGATCTCATTATGGAATTGTCCACCGGGTGACTCCCAATCCATCGTAGATGAGAGAACTTCTGGATTTATGAGTTACCATGGATGGAATTGATCGACAGTTATTACAGTTTATTAAAACTCAGACAGCCTTTCCTCCTACTCATCCCATTCCGTTTCAAGAGGCTCCGATGTGAAGTTCATTATCCGTTCTTCTAGGACCGATCGTAAAGTTGAAGTCGCCCGCGATGACTTTGAAAAAGGTACGGTCTTCCTTGTAAAACTTCTCCAATTTTACATAAAATGCTTCGAGCTCGTCCTCGTCGTAGCTTGATATTGGTGAATGACGAAGATGGTCAAAACCGGGATAGAACCACATCTTTAAAATCACAAACGTCCTACTGAGGTAGTCAGATTTTCGTGCAAATCGATGTTTGTGGCCAGTGCGTGTTGACGAGACCTACACCGCCAAAGCTTCTCCTGTCGCGTGTTCCAAGGAGAAGTTCTTTTCCAGTCTCGTAAACGGAGTGTAGCGAGTGATGATCCTCGTCCCGGGTAGTCCGATGACGTCGTACTTGTTCTTCCTAGCTCGCATCATCAGATCTTCGATAGTCGCTTCCGATGCAAGATTTTGTACATTGAAGGTACAGCTCACCATCTTAGTACTTCTCCATTTAGGCAACCTTTATAGCACTAAGATTTTAGCAGCCTCTCCCGAGCGGCCCTATTCAACGCTGTCGTATTGGGGGCTCCCTCAGGCTCAGGGAAACGAGGTCCATCTTTACTGCTGTTTTCGACAAGATGAAGACCCACGATTAGCTTGCCAGACTCTGTCGTGAGGGCTGAGTGTACTCCGTGTAGTTAGCCAGGCTATCCCGAAGTGGACTTGAGGTATATTTGTTGAAGGGGACCCCGAACCGCCTCCCATGTACCTCTCAGTCGTTAGAATGCAAACTTTTGGCTGGACCGAATGCAGGATACCAACTGCATTATACAGAACGCTCTCACACGTATGCAAGAAGACGTCTGCATGGATGCAGAAGGTATGAATCAGCCCAGCACAGACAAACAAGGAGTCCATCCCCCGAATCCACCTGCATCTCAGAGCAGGTACATGGTGGCCTTTTGTCCGCGATTAGCCGCCTATCCGCCACCTGGGTCGCGTCACGTAGCCTTGCCATCTAACGGCTCGAGATCCTTCAACGAGAGTTGAGAGACTGCATCACGGTCATAAAGAGTTTTGGTGGATCTTTCGCCTGTTGTACTCTCATTGTGTCATAGATTTATTTTATTACAATTTACAACATGCAATAAAACATTTACAACACGTACGTGCTATTGTCTACTATTCTTCTACGATTACATTGTTAGAGCTCATTTCCATTGCTTCCCTTCCCTTCTTTCCATAATTTCTCCTCTCCTAGTGTGGGTCTGCGAGGGGAAAGAAGAACTCCCTTGCGTTCTCTTTCCGCTATCGCCTGTTACCGCAATCGTGTACAAGCGACCCACTGAGGTCGCCTCTTTTCAGAACCCTGTTGGAGGCCCCGCCTCCAATTCGTCCTCGGCGCTGGTATGTTATCGATGAGTTGTCGTGACTCCGTTTCACGACACCCCCGGTGAAGGGAATCAGTGGTTTCACTGATATGATATAGATAATAAGGTTGGAACTTCTTCCACAGAGTTCAAATTAGAATAAAAAAAAGTATTAGGTTGTAAGGAAAGTTCTGGCCGCTTTCGCGCGTTCACAAGATAAATTCAAATCCCAAAGCGCATCATCATTAATTAATTACATGTTGTGGATAGACAAAAAGTTGCTCCTTCTGGATTTATGCTTCTTTTAGAGTGGTGCCACAAGGTTTCCGAATCATTAAGAAAATTTTAAAGTACTGGAAAAATGGGACTTTTCGGATGACTTCATTTCAAGCGTTCTTGTTCCGTCGAGTCGCAACAAAGGAAACCACAAATGTGAACACTGCAAGAGGGGGGGGGGGAGGTGAAGCACTGGATGGAACACTTTGATCCTGGTTTCAGAAGTGCAGAAAGTAGAACGAGTTGCTCAAATTCTTAAGTGATCAAATCGCTTTAAAGACAGTGTTTGGGATAATGCGGGTAAAAGGGAATCCCAAAAGGAGCCATTTAGTGATAAACTTCGGGTCTGAAAGGCCTATGCATGGCGAAATCCCCCGCGGAAGGCGCCCCCTTGAGCTGTGGCGGAGGCGGCCTCGTCAGGACAAGCCGCCTTGGACAAGGACAGCCCGCCTCCAGGCGACGTGATTAGGGGTTGGTCACGGTGCGGTTGGTCAAGGAGATCGGCAGCATTGAAAGTATCGCAGCACGCTTTCTCTCTTTTAGCTTGAAGCTCAGCACATGAAAATAGATGCTATCGCATTTCCGAACATCCCTTCATGTTTACGTCTTGGTAATGCCAATGGAAAACCTATGCGGACTACCCGCCTCTTGACGGGAAGGTCGTCCGCGCCTAGAACCAACGGTGGGAAGGCGTCCTATTTCTCGGGTTTGTGGCCATTTCCATCCGTTTTTTCTATACTGTCCTGTTACTAGCCATCTCGGCTTTCATATGCACTACTTCTTTTACTTTTCGTCCGAATTTTCCCCAAAACTGCCTTTCACTAGAACTGCAGAAAGCGATGAGCGTCCATACTTGCGGGGAATATCCACAAGTATTGGCCCTCAACAAACAAACTTGGTTGACCACCTCAAGTAGCCTTGATCTGGAAAAAATGGGTGCCGCGGGACCCCTCGGAGCAGCCATACGCGAGCGCATCCAGAAATTGTCTTCCAGCAACTGAAGCAATTGCAGGATTAAGCCCTTACTCGTCCACCATATTCATCAAATCCAGTGCTAACTAAGCCCCACTTTCCCAAACATCTGGACAGCTCCTTCAATAGCAGTGTATTCAGAAACAATAGTGATTCGAAGTCGACTTTTTTCGCTTTCGCGCAAAATAAATCGTCAGCCCCTCATCAAAATGAGATATGCAAGTATGCATGATGTTGCCAAAACTGTAGGGAATCGAATGGTGCTCGCCGTTCGAGCCGAGTTATGATCTCTCAAAGTTGAAATTGCGAAAACCGGTCAAAACTTTCCTTACGACCTGATAGATGAAATGCATAGAATAGTTAGATGCTAACTATTGTAACAATTGATGTCATAAGATTTTACCCTGCGAGACTGTCAATTTCGTGTTCCTATAGTTATTGGCCGGCTCGCCACACTGGTCTGATCTATCAGAATACTTGCACGTTACCCCTAACTCCGCATCTCCTTTTTATCAATCCTTTCCCCTATTTTCAGACTTTCGGTACATTACAAATTTCTGATTTTGGCCCAGCTCGCTATGCAAAGGCTCCGCCGTTGACAAAACCTGCAATTGACCACTTCCACCTTTTTACCGGTCTCTAGACCGTTTTAACGAAATTGCATTTTTGAAGCAGTGAGCAAAATCCTATTATTAGGTTGTAGGGGAAGTTTTGGCCGCTTTTTGAAATTTCAACTTCGGGGGATCATAACTCGGCTCAGCCTGCATCATTTCTCACAGATTGGGCACCATTCGATTTACTGCACTCTTGGCAACATTACGCATACCTACATATCTCAATTCGATTAAGGGCTGATGATTTATATTGCGCGGAATGAAAAAAAAGTCGACTCCAAATCGCCACTCTTTCTGAATACACTGCTACTGAAGGAACCGTCCAGATGTTTTGGAAAGTGGGGCTTAGTTAGCGCTAGATCTTGTGAATATGATGGACGAGTGAGGGCTTCAGCCTGCAACTGCTTCAATTACTGGAAGAGGATTTGTGAAAAATGCGCCTTCGCATAACTGCCGTGAAGGGTCCCGCGGCACCCATTTTCTTCCAGATCAAGGCTACTTAAGGTGGTCAACCAAGTTTGTTTGTTGAGGGCCAATAATTGTGGATATTCCCTGCAAGTATGGACGCTCACCGCTTTCTGCCGTTTTAGTTAAAGCGATTTGATCATCTAAGAATTTGAGCAACTCGTTCTACTTTCTGCCCTTCTGAAACCAGGAACAAAGTGTTCCATCCAGTGCTTCACCCCCACCTCTTGCAGTGTTCACATTTGTGGTTTCCTTTGCTGCGACTCGACGGAACAAGAACGCTTGAAATGAAGTCATCCAAAAAGTCCCATTTTTCCAGTACTTCAAAATTTTCCTAATGATTCGGAAACCTTGTGGCACCACTCTAAAAGAAACATAAATCCAGAAGGAGCAACTTTTTGTCTATCCACAACATGTAATTTAATCAATGATGACGCGCTCTGATATTTGAATTTATCTTGTGGACGCGAAAAAGCGCCAGAACTTACCTTGCAACCTAATATTTGCGCGCTACACCCATTATGGGCGAACACAACATAGCTCGGTCACCTCCAGCTACTTTCTCTTGCCTGGGCTATGCTGGGAGCAGGTTATGAAGTTTCAGGTATCGCCAGATACAGGCGGCTCTCCTCCATCTTCTCCAGAACCCCTCGAGCGATCTTGAACAATCTTCCCCCTCGTATGGGCCATTTGAAGGCAGCAATAGAGGAAATTCGGACGAATAGTAACAGAAGCTGTGAATGGGAAAGTCGAGATGCCTAGTAACAAGACAGTGAAGAAAAAAGGGATAGAAATGGCCAAAACCAGAGAAATAGGACCCCCTCCCACCGTTGGTTCTAGGCGCGGACGACCTTTCCATCAAAGACGGGTGGTGCGAAGGAGATTCCCATCTGCATGTCGCCAGTAAACACAAGGGAACGTTTGGAAATACGACAGTATCTATTTTCTTGCTAAAACTGAGAAAGCATCCCGAAATTCCTTCAATCTCTCCACATATCCTTGACCGCTCTCGTCATAGTCGACCACGAATCACGTCGCTTCGGGGCGGGGTCGATTATCGAAAGGCGGCAGTTCTTATCCAATGCGCCGTTAGCACAGCTCAGAGGCGCACTTTTTTACAGGATTTCGCCACAGATAGCCTTATCAGGCTCGTAGTTTCCATGTAAATGAATTCTTTCAGGGATCTCTCTGTAACCACATCACCCCTAATATGCTGTTCTCAAGAGACGAGTTATAAACTTTTGACCGAGGGTCCGCCTCCACAGGTTGCATTTTTAGAGCTGAAAATTCCGTGACAGACAGCTAGGAAGACAAAGGACAAACTGGGCTTTGTATCCATTCTGAGGCAATAGTTCTCGCTCACTGCTGTTTTATGGAATCTAGTGCATGATTGTAATTGATATCTGGAGTAATGTTCGTCCATAAGAGTGTGATAGCGGGCCCAGCGATCTAACTTCACAAGAGGTTTCGTGTTTCTTCTTGAGACGCAATGATTCTTTCATAGTCCTCTACACTACTACGATTACAAGTAAACTTCAAGTGTCATTCTTAAGCTATTTTAAACCAGTTGGGCTGGCGCACGCAACTGCGCGCATCACACATGGAAACAAAGCTAATTGGGCTTGATCGATATTTATCAGCCCTTATCAGTTGCTATCACTTCCGTTCCCTTACCACTGATGTTTCCTTATCACTCCCTATATATCAGTTCAAAAATTCAGGGTCCCAGCTTTGCGGCTACGCGAGATATGAATTTTCCATCATTCATCTTTCGAAGCTCTTTAACAGCCCTTATCAGTTGCTATCGCTTCCGGTCCCTCACCATTAATGTCCCCTTACTACCCCCTACATCATTTCTGAAATTCAGGATCCCATCTTCGCTGCGACGATATGAATTTCCCGCCATTCACCTTTCGAAGCTCCTTACCAGCCCTTATCAGTCTGTCACTTCCGCTCCCTCACCATGATGTCCCCTTACCACTGCTTATATCACCTTAAAAATTCAGGGTCCCAGCTTCGCTGCGACGCGATATATCAATGTCTCGCCACTCGCCTTTCGAGGATCCTTATCAGCCCTCATCAATTGCTATCACTTCCGTTCCCTCACCTCTGATGTTCCCTTACAACCCCTTATATCACTTCAGAAATTCAGAGTCCCAGCTCTACTGTGACGCGAGATATGAATTTCGTGACAGGAGGGACGGACAAAGGGACGGACGGAGGGACGTACAGACAGACGAAGCGTTTTATATATAGTAGGGATAATTCAGTTCGCATTTTTATAGCTCCAGCAGTCGAAGAGTGCGTATGCGTTTGTTTCAAAACGTATGGCTCCGCATATATCTTTTTCATCCTACAAACAATTATATGTGAATAATCAAAATCTGGAGATATATCATTCCATAGGGTGCGGTTCAAAACATCTTACTCACTTGCCCAAATGACGCTTAAAAGATTCGTCCATGGGGAAGGAGTTTCTTTGTAACCCATATATTTTTGTTCGTTCTACTAGCTGAGGGCCGCATGCAAGGTTTCCCGCGAAGTAATTGCAATCCGCCCGAGATATACCTCCTCAAAGCTGGGGCCGACGGGCTGTGGCGTCCAGGTGGGTGTCAGCCATGGAGAGCTAGCAAGTGGGCGATCGGGAACAGCGGGTGTGTGCAGATATGACGACGAATCGCTTGGCCGCCCGCGACGAGCGGCGCGACGGGTGCGAGTGCCAGTGGCAGGGCATGGCCGTTTTCAAGCGAGGCAAAGTGGCATGGACGGAAGCGCAGATGGGACGCAGCCACGCTCTGCCGGACTATCAAGAGCAATCGATTCGCAAGTCGTACTGGTGGCGCTGCGAGTGAAATGCCGCGAAGCGATTCGCTGTCATATCTGCACACACCCGGGAACGGCGGTCGGAGACGCAGACAGCAATTGGGCGCGAAGAAACGCGCCCAATTGCTGTCCCATCTCCGACCGTCAAGAAACTATTTGCTCATCGGTGACTGCTGCAAGACCTTTTGACGGGAATTCAAACGGGCTGCATCTTCTTCATATTTTCAAGTTTTTAATTAGAACAAAAAGAATTTTTTCACTCCTCTTGTGTTTTCTTGGAAATATTTCATTTAATACACTGATTCTGAAGGAAATTAGAATAGCGGGATTTCCTTGGATGATTCCTTTAAAATGGAGTTTTCAGGAAGTTGTATTGCTTCCATTGTTATCTATTTATTGGGAGCCATGTTGTCCCTTATGATATATGCATTTCGCGAAAATCAGCAATTATCAGACAGCCACAGCCGCAGATGTACCTTTTGTTCGTAAGCATTGTCCATCTAGGTCGCCATGCCACGCGAAATGGGTTTCCGGCGCGACAAGTACTTTGATAATAACGTTATGAGTTTGGTCATATAATATTAGGACCACCGTTGTGAGTTCGGTCATATAACATTAGGACCACCAAGTCACTCAATTCGCGTGATGCGGTAACCTGAATAGATAGCCATGCCACACACACTGCTGAAGATGTTTGTTTCCTTTAGAATGCAAGAACAGGTTGGTGCAACTAGTGTTAAGTTTTTGTTTCACAGAGCGACATCTCTGAATGGGCACGATCATTGCCAAACTCTTCCTCGCGGCTCACCAATAGGAAAGCTCTGAATGGTAAGTTTACTTTAAATGGTTTTCGTGTAAGTACAATTGCCAAAATTTCATCTGAGGTGATGGAGTGTACGCTATATCAGCCTTAAAAACTGCAGTACCATGTTCCAATAGAGACTAAAACATGCACAGGTAGAAAGCGCTGAGAATCTCGCGGCAGTCTTTCATAGACAGACATTGATTGATGCATTGAAGACAACTTCTGTGGATCACTTTCAAAGCAATAGCACTGGTGTAAAATTGGCGTGTTACGGCGGCTCGTTCAAACCACTGTTTTTAACGGAAAATGTGTTTACAACTTATTGGGGTGAACACACTAGTGGCACTCAAAGCTTGGATAGTCTCACAAAGATTTGTGGTAATCAGATTTATGCGAATCGGTCTCCCTTTTCATAGGGGAATTTAGATGTACTTGACCTAAGTGCTGTGAGAAATTTGGTTGGCCTGAATAGTGATTAGTTTAATTTGCTCCCCGTGCCATGTGCATGAGAGCGGCACCAGTTGCTGGAGCTAATATATTTTGAAATCCTTAGATATAGTAGAAAAGGACCTGAAAAGAAGCCCCGAAAAGGTTTCAAATCTTTGTTCATACACCACCTATTGTCAGCCTAAATGTTCTATTGCAAATGTATTTGGATTTCTTGCTGATCTCATAGAGGAAATTTTGAAGATTTGCTTTAGTTCGTTCTTCGCGCCTCTGATCCGGAAACTACCCTAAATTTCCTGGTAATCTGAGCTAGGTGCCAGTGATGAGTTGAATTTTTATCAAGTTAGTGCATAAATTCTGCAAAACTTTTGGAATCCCTTCCTACAGTGCTGTTCCCGCGCCTTTGGTATATCACCCACCTGGATAATGTAGGGCATTCCCATTTCAACCTTCAGAGAAATATATGAGGAGGCTCTGCTTAATCCAAGTAAAAATGGCTCCAGTCAAGAACTCCATATTTTGCCCTGTCATTTATTATTGCGTTCTTGGGCACTCCACAAAGGAGGCGGCTGCTAATATCTGTGGTGCGTTCGGGGAAGGACGTCATCTATCATGCCACTGTATCTCGCTGGCTCCATTGTTTTGACTTCCGAAATACGAGTCTTCTTGATCCACCACCTACGGGAAGTCAATCGACCACTCAAGATAGTGAAATCTTTGGAAGTGTCGAAGCGAATTCAAAAGCGACTACACGAGAAATAGCTGATGCACTTGGGGTATCTCACACTGCAATCGACGGACCCCTTAGTGGTCTCGGCTTCAGGAAACTCTTCGCGGTATGAGTACCTTAGTCCTTGAAGGTCAACCGTGTCAGTCTGTGTCAGTCTTTGCTGTGTCGTCTTCAACTGACCGTTCTTCTTCGAAAGATTATCACCGGAGATGAAAGCTGGGTCCACCATCTGAATCATACAAGGATGCGACTGTGGCTGCCCACTGGAGATTCGCCACCGCTGGAAGGCAAACCAGGGCTTCATGTAAAAAAAGGTGTTGCTATGCTGTTGGTGAAATTCTCCAGGTACGTTGTATTTCGAGCTGCTACCCAATGGTACTTCAGATCGCGAGTGTCTGCGCTAACCAGCTGCAGGATCAGCCGAAATTTTCCGCCAACGTCATCCAGTGAGAACCCATTTTGCAGCATGAAAGTGCATGTTATGAAGATAACACGTCGTATTCTCCTTACCTAGCTCCATCTGACTACCACTTATTTAGAGCTCTCATACATCTGAAGGAGAGGAAGTTCGACGAACTAGCTGAGGTGGAATCCTAAGTGCAAGCGCTTTTCGATTCGCGCCTTCTGAGTTGTGGACAAAAACATTCAGGAGCTACCGACGCGTTGGGAACGTGTCATAGAAAACAATGGCAGTTATGATGTAGATTGATGTCTGTCACATATGAAGTAATAACTTTTTGAAAAAAGTCCCATGACTCATGACTCATGCACCAACCTAATATGATAGCGCCCGACTGCGAATGATGACAGCTAATTAGGGAATATTGCGGCGTGAACGCAGTCTGCGGCAAAGGACTTCTTGGGATGTGCTTCTAGGTACTGATTGTAGAGCTTCAGAAGGGACTAAAGCCTCACATCTTCCCAGTGTTGTGAATGCGTCAGCCATCCCTCATGCGAGGGAAGGATCCAACGTCAAATTGACCAGTTGCAATGAAACAACTACCATCCTAGGCGTTCAGCGACGCTGATCTCGAATCTACTTTCAAATTCTGTCGAACGACTTTATGAATAGAACTATAGATTTTTCCTAATGCGTTGGTTTCACATGTACAGGCGTGTTCTCGCTCACATCCCAGATAATTACAAGGGAACCATACTGTGCAGGCAGAACATAGGACGGAGCTAGATGTGGCAAACCAGAGCGAAAGATGGATATCATCTACGATGGGGCAGTTTTTTGCTTCCAATAAAGCTTTCTTCTTAATGTCTGGGAAACATTCCCAAGAGTGTTGTCATGTACAATAACTGTTCAGTTCCTTTCCGCGTAACTCTCTATCCCCATCTACATGATCGTGGTGAACTCTATGGTCCAGCTTGTTTATATGAACGGGCTCCCGTAACGCAAGAATCAGACGTTGCTGCGTCGAACGATCATCATACTTTTGCGCAAGGCGTCAACGTGCAAATTTTCAGCCACGTTGTGTTTTTGACCCAACTTCGGTAGGGTAGGGTGGCTGTAAAATGAGTAGTATTTTCTTCTGTTGTCCTACATAAAGCTATGAACTTCGACAAACATAACGAAAAACACCTAATGCAAATGCCCATAACACCCAATTTACGTAACAAGCTCAAATAAGAGCATTAACCCGGCAAGAATCGATGACTTCCCTTTGTTGAGGGGGATCGTACAAGAAAATGAGTATCTCTATTATTCATGTATTTATGTTGTATTTGCCTGATAGGGGCGGCATGCAAAGTTACTGAGAATCGTGATCCGGCCAAGATACAGGCTAAGATACACCCTTTCACAGGACTCCGCCGCGGTCGGAGACGCATAGTGGGAACAAAAAGTTACGTAGTCAGTCACACTCTCCTTCTCTAACCGCGGCACAACGGGGCGGGAACTTATTTGCGGAGGCCCCCGTCCTTTTTGGGAGCTGTATCCTAGGCGGATTCTCACTTTTACGCGTGAATCTTTGCATGCGGCCCTGAAATAAAACAAGATATATGGGTGACAGCGAAACTCATTGTTCCATGCACGAAACCTATAATGTGTTGCCAAACAATAGCCCATGACTTTTTCCAAAGTTTGAGCGAATTCCCGAATTGGCGAAAACCTTGTCTTATGGTGTAATTCGATCCCCTGAACGCGGATATCACATTTTAGTCTGGAGCAAAAACGCCCGGTTTGTGCACTGCAAGTCCGCGGACTTATCATGTATCAGTACCATTAATTCAGAAAAGCTTCCATAACTGTATCAGAGAGTCGTTTGACAGCTTTGGATCATTTGAAATCACCGTCCAAAAGCGAGTCGAGCGATGTGTGTCTCATTGCAAATAGACACCTCGACCTGAGATCCTTACCTCGTTAGGTGCCCCTTTTACGATTTCCTCCGATGTAAGCTTAGTGGTCTCCTAGCGTGGCTGTTGATCCATTCTACCACATCCCCTTTGTGCTATTCGTTCAGACCGTATCTTTCGCTCTTCACTTGTTTGAATTTTATCACGCTCTGAATTCGCGTGTTATCAATTTGACGCCAATAGAGGGCTGATAAGGGATGTCGCACCTATCTCACCACTAGTTGTGTTCATAGGCATCACCGGCCAACATTGCTCATTGCGATGACTATCATTGCTTGTTCTCTGCAAAACTTCTGCCACTAAGCAGCTTCGCAATTGAATCCATTTGTCTGTAAGTGAATAATGGCTTTCTCATATATTAGGTTGTTCCAAAAATTTTGTAGTATTATATTTTTTCGATCCTCACTTTATATTTTTTTTTCGTCCAACAGGTAACAATTAGGCAACAACGTATTGACCATTGTTACCGGCAACCCTCTGCCACTTTATAAGAAAATCGTTGATTCCCTTCTCTCAAAACTCTGGGTTCTGAGAGTCGACGAAGTCAGCGATTGCCTTCGCAAGCAAGTCATAATCAACGAATTTTCTCTTGGCCAGGAAGGATTCGAGAGGATGGATAAGGTGATAGCCAGAAGGGGCAATGTCTGGAGAGTATGGCGGGTGGGGCAGCACATCCCAGCCGAGCTCCTATAACTTGGCCTGGGTACTTTTCGCGAGATGGGAGCGGGCGTCGTCGTGAAGAAGGGTGACCGCGGACTTTTCCGGCACTTTTCTCGAACAGCGACGGCGAGCTGCTGGAGTTGTGGGTGCACACGGCAGCGGTGACTGTCTCGCCTTGTACCAGCACCTCGCGGAAAAGCATTCCTTCCGCGTCCCAGAACCAGCACAGTCCCAAGCGTGGTTTGTCTTTCATGTCAATCTCGCCGTTGCTAAAGCTGATGAACCAGCAGCGCACGGTCACGTAGCTCACACATCCCTTGCCCAATGCAGCGCTGATGATGTGGCAAGCTTCCATCGTTTTGGTGCCGCAAGACTGCTCATTTTAGATGACACCGCGAGTTGGGTGGGTATCGACAACGGGCATTGTAGCTCTCTCCACGGGATCTGGTGGGTCAATATATATTTTTCTAGAAAGCTTAGGGAACGTTCTACCATATTGCTGAACCGCCTGGACCTGCCTCGAAGTGAACAAGAGTTACTGATTTTTTTGGAAAAATACTACAAAACTTTTGGAACAACCTAATAAAAATTGAAATTTGTACCTGCCCTTGACATATTTTAATCTGCTCCTAAATGATTTGATTGCGCTCCAAGCATTGCCATGTTTCGTCTGTAGCCTGTATTTGCTGGCAGCAAAACAATGTTTTTTGCATAATTTAGTGGCCTCAAGACTATAAGCGGAGTTCTTTTGCATTGACATCTTCGTTCACATGCGCTGTACTAGGGATGCCTCCTTCGCCACACTTTCTCATAAATTTGAGCTTATTTCACAGCGCTACTGGAATGCTAATTAACGTAGCGTGAATATAAGTGAATCAATAATATCAAACGTGCGTATATGTCGGTCTCTTCATAAGAAAGCAAAACTGCTCTTATACGATGGAGTCGCCTCGAACGGGGATCAGTCTGACTTCCAGTACATCTGACACACACTTTCATTTCAAATTTCGCACAGCTGCGCGGGGCTCGAAATTATTCTTCCTATTGAACCTCCTATAAGGATAAACTCCAGAGATGATCATTGTCCCTGATATTTTGCTTTACAGTGATTGTAAGGTTGATCTTCTTTTATATTTTTATATTGCTCACTAATTTCACCTCTGAGTACGGATGATTCGAATACAATCCGTGCCAAAAACCTAAGGTTAATGAGAAAGTTGTGCATGGATTTTTTTTTTCATGCTAGAATTGTAGAGAGCCTTCAGCTTTTTGTATTTCTGGGTTTATATGTAATCGGCGCAGTATCTCCAAAACGTTCGTGTTTTATATTGCTCCAAGAAGCTCCAAGAAGGGATTCTCCCTCAATCCACGGTTAGTCGCTGGTAAACCTTCCTGGCTTAGAAAAAAACCTAAACCGTGGCTTCCCAAAATCCAGAACAGTAGTAGAATACCTCAACTACTGTTGACCTTCTATTACTGTTCTGGGATTTGGGAAACTTCTTTCTCAACTGCTTCACCTCGTTTTGGTTGATCCTGCAGTTTTTTATCCTTCCCTTTGCAGTAACAAACAGATGTTATTGTGCACCGTGTGGTGCAATTATTAATAAATGAATTTGCTGCTATGCCCATCCCATTTAACTCGAGACTATGGTACTGTGGGCAACTTCATTTCCACTCCTACTTTTACCATTACATTCAAGAAAGACTCTCTATCGGCCACCATAGTGTGAGAGGGGTTTTCTTTTTGAATTTCAAGTCCAATGTAAAATTCTCTCTTCTATAATATTTGGATATTTTAATATTTGGAATGTTTTTTGCTCTGAGAAATTTAGTTAGTTCTCTATTATTAGGAATCCTTCTTGTTCACCTTCTGCGCCTCAGTCCTACCTACAGCTTTTTTATGATGGCGCGTCACAGAACGTATAAATAAATAAACAAATAAATAAACACTCGCCCTGATTGTTCAAGGAAAAAGACTACGGATGTGCATATTTTCGGACAATCAGGACAGGTATTCCAGCTCGATATCTGTTGGAATTATCGGCACATTCGACTATCACTACCTCGCAAGCTTAGAGTCAGGCAAAGAGAATGGAAGTCGCTGTAGCTTCACCTACAGTAGCGCTCAAAAGTCTTCGGCCAAAACTCTTTTGTCATAACTTTTTTTCTGCTTGACCAAACTTGACAAAATTTTAATATGTGATGCCTGAACCTATTGCCAACATTTCCCTCTACTTGAGTGCCGCTTTACACTTTTCATGGTTTTTTACAAGAATTTACTACAAGACCACCCAGAAAAAAGTAAAAGGCTTGATCAAGGGGAACGGCTTTCTTTACAAAAACAGAACGAGCAAGCCTCAGAGAACATTAATATATTGTAGAAAGACCACGACTTTTGATGACAGCGGCACAGCAGGACGGCATAGCGATGGCATGCCAAAATTAAAAATTTTCATATAACCACGTAACCTATACCGTTGAGCTCCAAAATAGTATATTAAGTATGCAGTGTATCCAAGTACAACATACTAAAATTTTCCTTAGATCGGTGCAGTTGCAAAAAAGTTACAAGTGAAAAACCCCAAGTGAAAGACCATTTCGCCGAAGACTTTTGAGCGCTACTGTATATACGCAATTTGGGACTCGGGTCGCGGATGACTCCGTTTCTTTCGTTGACGCTAATCTGGTGCGATATTGATGCAACAACTTTTCTCATCAAATTCGTTTAAAACTATCACATAGGTTTGATAAGCATGGTGATCACGATTATGGCATCCATCCTTATCGCGGATGTCGTATGGCCTCAAGGTGTGCTCGTTCATGGCCATAGTTAGTGCTAATGTGGCTGTGGGCACTATTTTCTCGCTGTCGACATTCACCTGATAGTATCTTACAGCAATCTTGCACATTTGAGCGAATGCTTTCGCCTGAACCCTAATGGAGAAAGGAAGATCCTCTTCCTTTTAAAGGCGCAAGCAAAAAGGGCTCGCCGGACGCCGGTCACTGTGTGGCCCTACTCATCGGCACCGTTATAGTGGCGCCAAACGACGCTACTGCTCCAAATAAATGTCAGATTCTAGGTCCCCAAATGAACTCTGTATATGAATTTAGAGCGAATTTTGTGAGAAAAAGCTGTTGCACCAATGTGGCTCGGTTGTGCGAATTGGGCATCAGAGCCAACGACGGATGTAACATTCTGATCAACACCCTAAGTAAACCAGGCAAAGTTTCAGCGAAAGTCATTCTTTTCTCATCTCGTAATGTCTGGGTAGTGATAGTTTAATAGTAAGTTTTAGCTGATAAATTCGGTTTAGGTTTTTTCTCTAGAAAAAATGGACTTCTTGTTAGTGCCAATTTTTTTCTTCTTTTGTTTTTCAGGTAAAGTTTATAACGTCTGCATAGGGCATACGTGAGATACAATACGATGCAAGGAGAAAAAGAACAGAAAAAAAATTAAGAGAACACTTCAACATTAAAAGTGATCAAGCGCAACACAGAATAAACAGCTGAAAGCGACCAGTTCTCTAGAAAATATGAACTTTTCTTGTCAGAGCCGAATTTTCTTCAAAGAAACAATTTCTATCAAACCCAGTGAACTCTACAAGATGCTGTTCTATAAGCCACTGAGTTCTTCAAAATACTCTACTTTTTGGAAGCACCTCTGGGCACTCATTAGTGTGCGACGCCGCCGTATTATAACTAGGGGGCAAATACCGCGGGACATTCAAACTCCGAACCCGATCGTGATAGCGAAAACTTTTTGATCGCTTCCATGGTCAAGGAATAGGATCTTTCTTTCCAGCAACACACATTTCTTCGGTCTGGCTCAATTTCAGTCGTGCTCTCGACAATTTTTGAAAAACCTGCTCCAGAACTCGAACAAGCCTCTCCACTTTGTGTCGCTATCATTACAGGGTGGCTCCTAATTATTTGCGCGTAGTTTAGCGTAGTCTATTACTAATAACTTCAACAAAAAACAACGGTTATACAATCTGATACAACTTCTATGTAGAGCAATGCCTAATAATCATTCACTCGAGAAGATGTTCGAAATGAGCTCCTTTTGCAGCAATACGAGCCTTCCGTCTCTTCTCCACTCTCACCGGGCGACATCACTGTGGGCCGCATAAAGGTGACGTCGATGTCGTCCTACTATAAATAATCAGCCCTTCATCAAAATGAGATGTGCAAGTATCCATGATATTGCCAAAAGTGTAGCGATTCAACTGGTGCTTACTTTGTGAGAAAGGATTTAGTCTGAGCCGAGTTATGATCTCCCGAGTTTGAAATAGCGAAAACCGGCTGAAACGCTCCTGACAGCCTGATAAAATCTTGTCCTTTGGGAAGATGGCACTTAATGGCTCCCCTGTGTAAAATTTTGTCAGTGGTCAATGCATGCTCCAACAGGACTGGGCACCAGCTCACTCTGCGAGATCTACACTGGCATTCTGCGAGTGTCACTTCCCTGGCTACTGGACAAAGAACTTCTGGCCATCTAATTCTCCTGATCTCAATCCGATGGATTTCGCTGTGTGGGGCTACTTGCAGCAGGAGTCTCCCCAAAGGGCACCAAAGTTTAAACGCTTTCAAAGCTTCACTTAAGAAGGCGTGGGACAATATCGACGTCACCTTCCTGCGGCCCACAGTGATGTCGGTGGATAAGGGACTGAAGGTCTGATTGTTGCAAAAGGAGCTCATCTCGATCATCTTCTCGAGTGAATGATTGTTAGGCATTGCTCTACACAGAAGCTGTTTCAGATTGTATAACCCTTGTTTTTTGTCGAAGGTATTAGTAATAAGCTATGTGCGAATAATTAGGAGCCACCCTGTATATCCTGTGGGTTGAAAAACCAAAATGTCCATGTACACGGTCTAGAACTGTGTGCATTAGCCGCTGAGACACAGTGGGTTAATAGGGGCTGAGACAAAGGGCAAAACCCGTAACTGGTATTTCTTTGTCGCGTCCTCCGATAATCTTCTCTGCCAATATTCAGACGATAAGGAGAGAGAATCCAGGTGTAGAATTACCTTTTGCCATTCGAACTTCGGATGGATAGTTATTGATTGGAGTCAAGCGGTTGTCTGCCCCATAGCCCACACACACTAGCTAAGACATACACCTTTTTTGTGAACCATAAAAATAGACGACGTCCAGTTCGATCCACTTGGCTCGATGATCTTTCCCTTCTGTAGATCCATGAGTATTGAGCTGAGCTCCACGCGGGTGGCTAATGGTACCGGACGAAATTTTCGCAGTACTGTACACCTGCGGTATTAATTCTGTGTTCCACCAATGTGGTCAGGGTGGACTTTTGGTCTGTCACCGAAAGGGCGCAGGAAGGGCGTAGCGCTTGACAAAATTCTCGAGCTATCGCTGTTTTCTCCACCCGTCCTGTTCTTGCGGAAGATCTTGGCAATCGTTCCTTTCAATAAATGTCTACAGTGCCCTTCATGGGTGTCACCTTCTTCCCACCTCGGAAAATCTTCACTCCTGTGAAAGTATTCGTTACGAGCAATTTCACCGCCTCAACTCCCCCTTCTGATAGCATAAATGGGATCAGGTGTTCCTTGGACCAGGTGGTTTATCTGTGAGCAGAGTCTTCGCACCTTATTGGTACCGACCTTGCCTCGCCTGATCGTAAGTACACTTTCTTGTGATGGTGACAACAAGAAAGGATTCTTAGATTCTGGAAGTTTTGGCCTTCTATGACACATTCTTTTACAGGAAGTGACTTCTTCCGTACTTCAGTCAAGGTTTACACCGATGAAGTGGTTCTTCCACATCAAAGTCTAGGTCAAACCTACCTCCCGAGCTGTTTATTGATTCGGAGTTACTGCCCAACAACGCACTTCGTGTCATTCCCAGGAGATCTACTTGTCATCTTACTTAAACGTGTTGCTTGCTCTTTTTCCAACTAGGTAGTGCTTATTTTGGACCTCCGCTGCGCCACATATCCAGTTTTTCGCCAATCCTGCTCATGGATCTCTTTTTGACTTCCTTTTCTGTTGCGCCATACCTTATTGATATCGTGTTGCTCTTTCTGAGAAACCCTCGCTTATTGCAGTTGTAGCACCCCACAACGGTTCCACGTCTATCCGTTTCTGCCTGTGTCTCTTGTGTATTGGATGTGGCTTCTAATGGCTGCTATGGAGTTCAGGAAGCTAATAGCTCTGTGGTCAGTCTTGCGTTCCCCCCCTCTTCCTGGCGTCTTCGAACATTTCCATTTGTGATGTCCCTGCCGGCATTGCATCTTCACTTCGTTCACACCTCTCTGTCATGGTCTTGACTATGTCGTATGCCCATCCTTTCGGAGCGGTTCCCATCGTTGTGTTAAGTAGGATATACCTGGGCTGGTCCGTCAGCTGGCTGACCAGTTCTTCTCTTTCGGTTCAGAACAGTAGTTTTTCTGACACATCGAAATAGACCTCGTTTGACAGTTTTTCCAATACCAGGCTTAGTGCTGTGAAGCTTCATGATTCCAACAGCGTGTATCAAAGTCTTGACCTTACTCCTCCTTTTTTTCTGTACACCCTCTAATTTGTTGAGTTATGAGCCTCTTATGGTTGAAATTTTTGTATGGAATTTGGTCACTTTCATAAATTTTCATTCAGAAAATTTTCTCAACCTCCATCCTGTCTACTCAGCTGCGGTACTGTATTATAATGAATAACAGATGTCTTCGGACAAAAAAAAAAATACAACGAAATATATAGACGTCGACTGAAGTTATGGTAAAGAAAGAAAACAGCATGTATTTCTTACTGCAAACCGTCTCATTTTGCTGAGTTATATGTTAGCTTTTTACGGCTGATTGAGTTTTCTGAAAGGTTTGGGCACTTTCAGAGTTTTCGGCAAATAGGATTTCTTAACGTCCACCCTGCTTCCTGCTTCGCTGAGATCCTTATTTTAATTGAGTAACTATTGCCTCCGAAGCAAAAAAGAATCTGAAAGAGATATGAAAACGTCGACGAAAATTAAAAAAAGTGTTGAAAACCGAAACAAACTACATATATTTTCGAACGTTACTGTGCGCTCACACTGACAATGGCACTACGAACAATCGCGAATCCCACTCTGACAGTAAGAGTACCTTAATTGCGGTGGTAAACACGCCTTGAGGAGTTTGCACATAGCAGACTTCTGCCCTTAGCCAAAGGACAGTCTGCCCCTTGGGCTGGTGACGCACCTACACCTCTTCAAATGGCTTGCTGGCAGAAAATCGATACCCGATTCTATGTCGGATTAGTCCGTCTAGCCTTCAAGTAGCGATAGGCTATCGTAGGAATAGCTATCGCTTGTGTCAGTGACAAGTCCTCACAGTGACAGTCCTCCTTCACAATGTCCTATAGCAGTGCACAGCCAGCCTTGTGTAATCGTCTGTAATGGCTGGACCGGGAACGGGCGGCTGCTTTTTTGCCATTGGTTGATACTGGGCATCAAGCTGTGACGTTATCAGCCATCCTTGGTCGCTTGGCATCGATCGAGTTTAACCATGTCCACCCATGTCTCCAGTCCATTATGGATGCGAGCCAACAGCAACAGCAATCAGACAACTTCCAACTAAGAACCTATTGCATTACATTAAATGGAGCAAGTGCAGAATAACAGCATGACATAGACGAAGCAGTCGGGGAGATCGGAAGATCGGAAGTTCAGAAGGGGATATTTCGCTAAGTCCGAAGAGCCATCAGAAAAATTGTTTCAGGATTTAGATAAAGTTCGGAGATGTGTAGGTACGTTAAAGCTCATTCTGTTATTCCATACAAGTATCTCTCTCTTAATGTTGTATCGAATAACGGTGCCCGGCCCTAAATAGAACCGGAACCGCTTTTTTGTACTTTGCAGACGCAAATACCGGAATGAATGTTCATATCGCCTAGCTAGGAAATACTCAAGGGTCTATTTGGTCACATTCGTAGAGGGCCGATCTCATTTGCCTATTCACATGTCATCGGAGAATAATTTTCGCACTAATAGCAACAGCATGATACCGCAAAGAAAGCTATCCCTAATAACTCAGCAGAGGTTCGAAATATCGGTACGATGGGTCGGAGATCTGATACCTGAGCTAAGTGACAAAATACCAAGAGACGGAGAGATAGGACAAACCCGACAATTTGCATGAGTTCTGGAACTGTAGAGAACTTTGTTGATTGCTTTCGACATGACTGAGTGATTTTTCAGCGCGAATGCAACCACAGTCCATTTCGGAGCGCTTCATAGGGCGGGTCTACGGACTTGGGTGAGAGTGTATCGAACTCTCTCATTCCGCCACACACTCTCACTCTTGCCACTCAGGCCACGCCCTATCTAGCGCTGTGGGATGAACCATAACAAGCCTTTCGTGTCCTGTAAAAAAATTAGCTAATATTTCGATCAATGGTGATTCACAAGCTGGTACGAAGTAAGCGGAATTCTTCAAGTAGTTGCTACAAGGATGCTGAGTTATGGGCAAAAGCTTCGGTGTCGTACGGGTTCGAGTCCCGTCCGACACCGAAGCTTTTGCCCATAACTCAGCATCCTTGTAGCAACTTTCGCATCGCGAGCTGCAGCGATAAACAGCAGTTATCAAAAATTAAAAGTATCTTCAAGTAGTATTAGCCAGTGCTTTCTATTTCAAAATATGTCACCAGTTCAGAAAGTTGCCAAATTCTTAGTACTAATATTGCCTATTGGTTAGAATTATGGCCGGCGTCGCACCCTCTAGCACTTCTGAGAAATCAGGGAACCAATCAACGAATTTCGTGATTTTGTCAGCAGCAGTTTGTAGGGGTCACTGAACTGGGCTTTATTGGTACATACTTACTTACAGTAAATCCTAATGGAAATTCGAGTTGCAAGGTTGATGCAATCTCGCTCAGTTATTCAAAAAACAAAGGAAGAGCGGAACAGCGTATTCTA